>CAICTM010002055.1:0-18786 GCA_903772945.1 Seminavis robusta
TGAGGTTGGAGAATTGGCCTTCATACCGCAACCTACTCTATCACACTCTACAGTCTCCCATGGGAGTTCAGATCTACGATCCTTTGTTTGTGGATCTCTCTCGTTTGATTGGTTTTCATAGCTTTCTAATCCTCTCATAACTTTCATTCTCTCAAACTCAAAACACTCGAAAGATCTTACACTAGCTTTTGCGTAGTGCATTTTTGTTAACAACACAATAGCTTTCAGCTACCCTAACCTATTCCTCACCATGAAGATTGCCAAAAGAAGCTTACACCAGCTTCGAGTCTAAGCTGCGCGACAAACCAATCCTTCCTCTCATCGACCTCGACGATGAATGCGAAATCGACGATTCTCGCTCTACCACCTACAAACTTCGCACTGTTCCAGCAGATGCTAACACGCCAAGTACACCTTCAAGTCCAAATCATCAATGGATCTGAGACTCCACGTCAGACCATCAAGTGGGCTGGACAGATGGAGAAGGTCTTCGTTGGGCCGCCATTGCTACGCCTGGCGACAAACATAACCTCCTCAAAGAGATGACTTCTAGCTCTGCCAAGAGCAGTTACGAATCTAGCTGTGCAGCCCACCGTGAAATACGTGGAATGCCTTGCGCCAATTGCAGTCAACGCGATGCTCCACGCGACATACGTGGCGGTGAAGACGAAGCCACTTTCCAAGCACGTTTCCAGAATGCCTGGGACGGAGCAGCTCAGCCTGCTTTGGACGACTGACATTACGTTTGGCATAAATGCCTGTGTCGAAACGGTCTGTCCCTACAAGGCTTGAAAAGCAGAAACGTTCATGCGCCGAAGATGCGTAAGCCTGCTGATATGTCTATCGGGCTTATGTCAACAACTCAGTGGATGAACACCTGAACTTCCTCGTTACCACCTTTTGGACCCAACCAAACGTTGAACCATGACGAAGTCTTGACATTGTTTGTCATGGAATTCCACGCTCGGATGAAGAAGATGGACGAACAAGACTTCGATCCTTTCTCAGCTCCTATCGGAGAACCATTGGATTCTGCGAAAGCATGGAATCCTCTCGAAGACTTTGACAAGGGGCGGTGATGCCAAGCAAGCTCCTTCGAAGAAGAACAACAGCAAGAAGTACAAGTCTACTCGCAACAACGATCACTCTTCCAAGAACGAAGAAAAATGGTGCGACTACCACGAGTCCAGCACTCACAACACTGCTGACTGCATGACTCTGAAGAAGCTCAAGGCCAAGTCTCAGTCCTCGTCTGACAACGATAACAAGCCAACGTACAACAAGAACAAGACTTGGAAACGCAAGTCCGACGACGCCAAGACCTACACCAAGAAGGAACTCTCTGTCCTCATGAAGAAGGTTTCCACGCGCGGTCAAGGCTGATCGCAAAAGAAAAGCGAATGCAACCATGTTGCCAAGCGCAAGTCAGACAACTCCGACAACGAGGACGACTCCTCTGTTGGATCCATCAACATGATGGACAAGAAGATGGCTGCTGTTGACAAGGCGCTTGCCGAATTTGACTTCAATCATTCGGATGGAGAGATCTCCGTCTGAGATTAGGCCAGGATGATGATTCAACGGAACCATGTTCCGATTTCTCATGCCTAAGTGATGAAGATATCTCACTAAATAGTAAACAAGATTTGTTTGCAACTAACGAAGTCTACGCAAATTAGATAATTGCCTAGCAACTACTCAACTAGACGCTGACGATCTGTTCAGCATCGTTAGCTTCGTCAATGACGAAGAAAACGAGATCGACGATACTCGTGCAACCACTTGCAAACTTCGCACCATGTTGCCAACGCAAATCAGAAGACTCTGACAATGAGGACAACTCTCTATCAATTTCAATCACTTGGATGGAGAAATCTCTATCTGAGGATTAGGCCAGGATGATGATCAACGGAACCATGTTCATTTCTCATACCAAGTGATGAAGATATCTCACTAACTAGTAAACAAGAATTGTTTGCAACTAATGAAGTCTACGGCAAATTAGATAATTGCCTTAGCAACTACTCAACTAGACACTGACGATCTGTTCAGCATCGTTAACTTCGTCCATGGCAATAACTCATCAACGTCGCAAGACAGAGACCTCAAACTATCGTCTATGTTAGATTTAACAGACGAGAGAAAGGGAAACAAAAACCCGTTACACTCTGTTGCTTACTGGATACAGGAGCATCCGGAACTTTAATTACTCAAACTCATGCTAAGAGTTTACTCATGAAGAATCATGGGGGCGTCCAAACATTACGGACTGCTTCTATGAAGGAATTGAAACCCCGCACGAAGTGTAAGGGCACACTCGTGATTCCTGAGTTCCACGATGATAGAATTATCGAATGGAATTTACACGTCACCAAGAACTTGGGGGCGCAAGACGTGATCATAGGTCAAGACACTCTCTGCGACCTAAGAATCAAGTTTGATTTCACTACCATGTCATTGGGGTGGAACCGCGCATTTTTCCCTGCGAAAGATGGCAATACCAATAGAAAGGAGAACTTCTCCATTCCCGATCACGAATGCATGACTTAGAAAATGTCCGTGCATACATTGATGATCAACTCATCCTAACGGACGTCGATCTAGCGGATCGCGTTGAATAGTTAGATGACCTTTCCAAAGACTTCAAGAAGTCGGGATTGAAATCAACACTACCAAGGCCTTCCTCGAAAGGAAGAACTGGAGTATCTAGACAATTGGACTACTCGAGAAGGAAGCCAACCCTTAACTAAAAAGATAATAGATGCGATCCAGCTATCACTCTTCCTACCAACAGGAAGGAACTTCGTAGATTCATTGGACCAATGAACTACCAAGGGCTGCTCCAAGACAGCAGACGGAGTAACCATCGTTCTGAAACAGACGTGGGTTACCCAGTATCCATGACCGGTTGTCATGGACAGAGAACGTGAGTCCCGCGCAGAGGTCGAGAAGACTCTCCGGGATGAACATGGACTTCGTCGCAAGTTCACGGGCGTCAATCGTGACAAGACTCACCACATCCGTTTCAAAGCAAACCGGAAATACATGAAGAAACCTCGCCAACAACTTGTCCAGAAAAACACCGATAAGGAGAACACGACACGTGTTCCTCATCAACACCATGTCAACGATACTATGATGATTCATCAGTATCAGAACCGTTAGTACGGTCAGCCAACGCACAAGGTCCTTACCACACAGACCGAGTCAATAACAATGGCACTGTACAGCTCCGACATACTACCTCCAGTAGCGGCACAGTCTACCAGACTTGGAACATAAGGTATTAACACCCATACAAGGCCTGATCCCCTTGTAGGATTGCCATCGTGCGACGCACATGTCTCCATCCAATCTCCGGAGAGTGCCCCGCACTTTAATTCATATGTTCTCCTGGTCAAACTGATGTCGTGCCTTCCGTGACCCTTGTCAGGGGGCGAATGCAATACACGGCTCTTAGCCTTATTCGAGACTCGATCCTAGATAGGGTTTGAGTTCGACTCATGACTGAGTCTCTCGTGAATAGTCATTGAGACAGGGTTCTCAATGACCGCTCTAGTCATACTAGGTTGATGATGAAACATCGCTCTAGATATTTAGCCAGCGTGGAGTGCTTCCACGCTACTAGATAAATGCTAGACGAATCTTCCACGCGTTCCGTTTTTGGATCGTGGAGTGAGTAGGATTGCTACCATAACCTACTCTATCACACTCTACAGTCTCCCATGGGAGTTCAGATCTACGATCCTTTGGTTGTGGATCTCTCTCGTTGATTAGTTTTCATAGCTTTCTAATCCTCTCATAACTTTCATTCTCTCAAACTCAAAACACTCGAAAGATCTTTACACTAGCTTTTAGCGTAGTGCAACTGGAGAGTCACTCAACAATCAATGAGAGAGAGATAGAGTCAGTTATGTATTAATATCTATGCCACACCACGCTGCAGTTCTGTCTGGGGCTCAATCCTTTGGAGTTCCTTAAGCTCAGTAGGAGAGGCAGATAGGGGCAGAGAGGTGGCTGTTTCAATGAAGTGGTGCACAATCTAGCCAAACACGCTAGAGGGGCAGCTTTTGTAGTTGTTCTTGTGGGGGTAGGATCCTGTGGAGAGGAGTTGGAGATTCCAGGGAGGGGCTGCCAAAACTTATCAAAATGCAGCAAGCCTGGAAATATGTCTTGTTCAGGGTGGAGACTGTGCTCAGTGGACCCAAAGTACAAGCTGAGACAGTGTCCAACTAGTGGCAACTCAAGTCCTTACAGGGACTCTGTTGTTGTTTGTTGTTCCTCTTGGGGAGGAGTTAGATATCAATGGAGGGGTGGTAACAGGAGCAGGTGTTGATCAGTCAATCAGTCTGTATAGGGATAGGACTGGTTGGATCAGTAGGATCAGTTCCAACAAGGACGTGGGGAGAAACCACTAGTGGCCGGTGAGAAAGTAAGAATACAGGTGTAATTCTCTTCTGGGTGGTCACTGCAGGTATCTCGTGAAGTCCTTCTTGATGACAGTAGGCTGCATACGGAGGAAGTGGTATGAATCGGAGGAGAGGTACGGTCGCGGGAAGATTGATCGATTCACGGAGTAGCGAGTCGTGGAATCGATTCGTTGAATCGATCCGCGATTCGGGTGAGTCAGTTGCCTTAGGGGTAAGGTTAACTGAACCTGGTGTTGCTGCGGAAAGATCGTTCGAGCGTACGAAAAAGAGGATCGACAATGGGATTTCGATGGCCGTCAGGAGCGTAGCTGAGAAAACAACAAATAGATATGGGAATTGTTTTCTGTGCTGTGCTGGGGAAGACCGGTGACTTCTTCTTGTGTTCAAATTCTTCCAACTTGGCCGTCGGCGGTCGAGAATAGAAAACCCGTCCGATCTCGTAGGATTTCAATGGGGATGGCTTTCTAATATGAACCGGGGAAGGCCGCTTTGATAGTCGCTTGATAGGAGAGGTGCGCTTGATAGGAGATACCAGAGGAGGTGTCGATCCTGTCAACCGGAGGGCTTGAATGAGAGATAAAGAGAGGAAAAAGGGGTGTATGTTTTCCGTGATGACGTTGAGTTGAATCCTATAGTAAAACAGTACTCTTCAACAAGATAACAGAAAACAGACTTCCTGAGGTCCTTTCGCTTCGTTTCAATGCTTCTAATGGTGCTAATAGGTAGTGTAATGGTATAGGTATGACCAATTGGTTGTGTTTGTTGCTATTAGTCTTGTTGTTCTTGTAGTGACAGATCCAGAGGGGGAGCGCTTCGGTGTTCGGCTTCCCGTGGAAAAGTAACTTCATCTTTGGTGAGAAGTAGGAGATCTATCCATCCATCAATTCCTTGTTCAGCCAATGCGATACGTATGGGAGATGCAAGATACCGGTGTTCTTCGCCGCATAGGTTGCATAGGACATGCTTGAGCCTGGCTGGTCCGTTGGCCATCTTGATGGAGATGTGGCAGTGCGTAACTGCGACTAGTTAATCTGCTAACGTGAGGAAATACTACTTGAATAGAGGGATCTCGTAGAGGTAGCTACCACCCAACGAAATCAGCTGCAGCTATTC
Source organism: Seminavis robusta (assembly GCA_903772945.1). Classification (NCBI taxonomy): domain Eukaryota; phylum Bacillariophyta; class Bacillariophyceae; order Naviculales; family Naviculaceae; genus Seminavis; species Seminavis robusta. The sequence goes on from CAICTM010002055.1 coordinate 5,544, forward strand.
CAGACGAGTGCAAGGTAAACTGCAAAGTTCCTTTCTTAGTAATTCATAATCTGTGTTGTGAGCTTTGTTTGATTCGATCAGTAAAGCTAGTTTGTAGCATGTTAGATCAATGCATCGTGGTAGTTGATCTTGATTCATATGGAAGTCAACGTGGTATCTGCGTGAAACGGTTCGTTGGCAGGATGCTTTACTCCTGTTGAATACTCCAGATTACCATTTCTTTTGGTTTTGTTGAGAACGTGTTCTTGCCAGTGTTCTCTGTTCCATCGTGTTGACTCATGAAGCATGACTCAATCTATTCACGGATACTCTGAGTTGTGGGAGGAACTGTAACGCTTTCAAGCACATGTGGAAGATGCTGGTATCGGAGGAGTGGACCTCGAAGCAGACAGAGATTTTCCTGGAATCAGAGTGCCTTGAGGGAGGTTTGATAGAAGACATCAAGGACAGCAGGAAAAGAAGATGTAGCTTGGAGATTGTACGGGGTATGACAAAGGAGCTGCTTGAAGAAGCCCACAGGACAGTTCTCGACGATTATATGAACAACCCAGGCAAATATAAACTGCCCAAGATACCGAGCCACTGGACCTCGGACGATACAATCAGAAAGTTCCTGGACTCTCCCATGCATCTCATTTTTCTAGGCATTGTGAAAAAGGTCCTGATAACCATCAAGCAGTGGTTGAGCAAACAGAGTCTGTTCACCGACTTCACTAAGAGAGTCAAGCTGTACAACAAGGCCCTGGATGATCTATCCCTAGAGTGGCTGCTGTTGCAGGATTTCAGGCAGGGAAAGTTCGGTGGGTGGGTCAGTGAGAACTACCTTTCTTTTTCCCGTATAATGAAGTGGTTCTTCGTGTTGAGCAGCAACACACCTGGGGAACCCCCCTTCCGAGTTTCCACGCCCCGCAGCATGGAAACTTGAACCCTGATGGGTTCTCGCAACTATGACCCTAATCATGGTTGCCGAGAGGACCATCTCACAACTTGCAAAATTAATTCCCGCGTTCCTCACCTACAACTCAAGTACATCTCTACATCTCTCAGGTCATCACCTGCGTTCCGGAAATGGATACCCCACATGATGATGCACCGCATCAGCCCATCAATGCCTCTCGAACAAGATCACCCTTAAGGCAACGACGCCCGTCCAAGACCACATTTGGCAAGATCGACAGCGGCAACCATGAATCACTAAAGCCAGTGACCTAGCCAAGATCAGCCATTGAACTGCCGATCGCAAGAAGGTTGTCTCTCTCTCAGCTCACAATTCTTCATTCAGCCGACGCTGAAGGCAAGAACCTAGATTAGATTAATCTCTTGCGCCGGCATCAGGTTTCGTCTCTTTTCGACCCTCACCATGGCCAGCTCTAATTTTTCGGATCTCGTCTCTCCCAACAACTTATGGTGGATTTCTTGAAGCAACTCTTCTCCATTGAACCTGAAGCCAAACTCATGCGATACCCCACTGCAAGCCCCCTTACCTTCCATTCTGCCTGGATCCACCTTCACTCCAACCCAGCTAAATTCCCTAGAGGAGCTGATCAGTTCAAGTCTATCTTCTACAATCACTTCTTTAGGACAAATGGCAGTTCCAGCTCTGCAAAGATTCTCATCGCCCATAACATGCCAAGGGATGAACTTTTGGAACTTTTCCAACCCTTCTTCGGAGGATGGGATGAAACACAGGCGAACACTGGAATCACTTTCAAACTTGAACTTGCCCCAATCCAGTCCCCAAAAACTGCCTCAGTAGCCTGGCTTAAAGGAACAGGATACTGGACCCATGGAGTCAACCTAGGTGAAGCCATACGACAGGACCCTCTCTACAAGCTCAAAGAATCGTGTTGAGCAGCAACACGCCTGGGGAACCCCCCGTCCGAGTTTCCATGCCCCGCAACGTGGAAACTTGAACCCTGATGGGTTCTCACAACTATGACCCTAATCATGGTTGCCGAGAGGACCATCTCACAATTTGCAAAATTAATTCCCGCGTTCCTCACCTACAACTCAAGTACATCTCTACATCTCGCAGGTCATCACCTGCGTTCCGGAAATGGATACCCCACATGATGATGCACCGCATCAGCTCCTCAATGCCTCTCAAACAAGATTACCCTTAAGGCAACGACGCCGTCAAAGACCACATTTGGCAAGATCGACAGCGGCAACCATGAATCACTAAAGCCAGCGACCTAGCCAAGATCAGCCATTGAACTGCCGATCGCAAGAAGGTTGTCTCTCTCTCAGCTCACAATTCTTCATTCAGCGAACCTAGATTAGATCAACCTCTTGCGCCGGCATCAGGTTTCGTATCTTTTCGACCCTCACCATGGCCAGCTCTAATTTCTCGGATCTCGTCTCTCGTGCAGCGGCATGGGAGGTACATGCTCCAAACTACACTGATATCCTCACTTCTGTGGGCGGCACCTCGAATGCGAATCGTGATGTTGCCTCTCGCGCTATGAGCCAATTTTGCCTTCGTTCACCTGTCACCTTTGGCTTCGTCCTTCAGAATGACGAAACGAATATCTACATTGGACATTCACTCTACGCCTACCCGGTGAATCCTAGCCAGGTCTCTCCTTACGACAATCTCTATGCTATCGTGGTGGGGAACGACCTTCGAATTGCTATCACGGTAGTCCTTCCTATGTCTGCGTTCAAGCACACGGCTGACGTAACCTGCCACATCATGACGATTATTGACGGAGGAACGATGTTCACCGCCGTGCCGGCTCCTGTGCTACACAGTGGCCCCCACGGTGGTGGTGTCCCGGACACTGATGTCTTCCGGGTCCGTCGTGTGATGCCTCTTCCATCCTATCTCTCTGAAGCCGTCCTTGTGGCCCGTCCCGAAGGACAGTACAGTCTTCCCCAGTTCCGTGCGGAAGTCCTTACTCCTGAGATGACTCACGCTGATCCTGCACGACAGGCTGCCATCACCCCTTTGGTCCAATGGTTCCATGCCTGTTGCACGTTGGTCGTGGGAGGTCACACGTCCGTAATGCAGCTACTAACGTGGCCGCGCCCATCAGCGCTAACGCGCTCCAACGAAGCACGAACCAGGTACTCTACCCCTACATGGCGGCACTTGGCGCGGTAGGTCCGGGCCTGACCAACGCAACCTTCAACGCGGGAATCACAAACCTACGTGATACACTGGAGGCCACCGTCGAACAACAACTCCAGTATGACCGTGAGAAGAGCAACAAAACCCTCACGGATAAATTCGGGGTCGCACTTGCCACTCGCATCCACAACCTCTGCAACGTTGCCGATGACGCGAACCTCCCCGTCATTCACCGTCTGCTCGCGAAGTCCCCCAAAGGGAATGAGCACGGAATCTTGCAAGCCCAACTAGACGAACGCACTCAGGCTTCGGCACTACCCATCAACCTCGCGAACAAACCCTTGGTCACTGGACACATTCTGGATCGTGTCTTCCGCAAGTGCTTCGTGAACGGTCAAGGGACCACCTTAGGCGAGGGCCTCTCCCCCTTCTCAGTAGTATGCCAAGGCCATTCGGAAGCAAAGGCGGTCCAGGACTTGGCTGCTCGAGCGGAGTATGTTGAGAAGGGAGCCTCGGTCACCTTGGAAGATGCCATTGCACCGATGTCAAGTTTCCCACCGATGGTCGCATCGTGGAGGAAAAGCTCTATGGTTTCTCCATCATGATAGATGTCTTCCATGGAGGAAACCATCCCGTTTCACGCTCGGTGCGTGATGTGGCCCTCTCGCTGGGATCCTACCTCCACACCATCCATGGCCTGCATGCTGACAACCGGAGTGTGTTGGTGGACTTGTGCGGTCGCATCCTTTTCGAGGTCCAACAAGATTACTTCCTGTGGGTCAACGAAGCTATCCTAAACCCGGGTGCTGCTGCCCCCAACTTTGGTATGCTGACTAGACTCGTTCAGTCCTCCCGTGCCTCGTCCCTCGCTGAGCTCCCTGCACACTGGTACTCGTTCTTCAAGCCCGCTCCCGAGCCGCCGAGCAAGAAGCCTGCGGGAGCGAACCAACAACGAGCGGGAGCACACCCAGTCACCAACGTCCATGGCGATGAGGACCTCTTGAAGCGTTTCCAGGACTCGGGATTCCGTTCCATCACGGAGATGACCAAGGACCATCAGTACACCATTCCCAAGCACGGTGGTCAGGACGTCTGCATGGCCTGGGCCCTAAAGGGCAGTTGCACCTCCGGATGCAATTGCGCTGGCCGCTATGGTGCAGAAGCTCCACACTCTCCTCACGGACTGTGGAGTTGCTGACCCGCAGCCCTGAGTCGCCACACCTGGACTCGCCACCCGTATTGGAGCGCCCGCTCCTATCTCAGTGGCGTCCATGCCTCACTGGCAGTTTGGTCTCCGCCCTTTTGATCGCGACGTCTCTCCTGTGAAACCTCCAAGGACTAACAGGAGCACTCCTGCTCGCAAAACACCTTCACAAAACTTTTCTACCACTTCAATTCACGCCCTCTCACATGCGGCCTCGCTGTCAATGTCTCCATCATCAAAGCGGTCGGCTGGCCTACTGCCCGGATCACCTAAGAAACGCCGACCGTCTTCATCCTCTACATCAAACACCACTAAAACTACTAGCCCTGCCGTTGATACCAGATCAATCCGAAATGACAGACTAGGTACGTTATTCCAAAACCTTTGCTCAGCCTACTCGAAGGCAGAGACGTGGAAGTCCTTTGTCACCGACTTCAGAGGGCGCTCCTACCTTGCTCCGAACCTGGAGGATGTCGACCATCCTGCCATCCCCTTGCTCTGCCACTGGAGAGACCATGGGGTCCACGTACAAAACGAATCACCTCCCTGGACGACGGAACAGAAGGAGGAATGCATCCACCGCGGCTGCCACAAATCTGCTACCGAGCATTCCGACTTCCTCCGTGAGGAATTTTCCGAGTTCATTGAGAACAAGTTCTGGGCTGTCCTTCCATTCGACCTCGTCAAGGATGAACCCTCCCTCCTTCTGTCTGCCACTGCGGTGAAGGTGGAACGAGACCGAAAACCCCGACTCATCAGCGACCACACCTGGAACTGGGGATGGCCCTCCGTGAATGAAACCACATCACATCACGCACCACCTGAGGCCATGCAATTTGGAAATTCCCTGTCGTGCATCCTGTACGATGTGCACCACGCAAACCCCAAATTTGGACCCGTCTGCCTCTGCAAGCATGACATCAAGGACGGCTTCTACCATATGTTCCTGAACCCTTCCGACTGCATCCGACTCATGCTGGTGCTGCCTCACTATGAAGGTGAGCCCCAACTGGTGGCCGTCCCAATGCCGTGCACCATGGGATGGGTCGAGTCACCGCCCACTTTCAGTGGCATGTCGGAGACTACCTGCGACCGAGCAAATGAACGCTTCCTGAAGTCCCCCAGAGCCTGTCCTCCGCACAGGCTTGAGCATCACGCCGAGGGAATGGATGACCTGGACCCGTCCACCACTCCAAGACCGCGAGAAAAGGAGGACCTTGCGGCGACGCAGAAACTCCTTGGGATAGCCACCTCCCCCTTGGAGGCCGAGCCAGACCATTTCGCGGGACCGTCGAACAGACCTCTGCTCCAGCCCATCGGGCAGAATGATGTGTTCGTTGACGACTTCATCCAACTAGGCCAAGGAGGAAAGACCCGTATGAAAGCGCTACGCAGGCACTTGCTCCATGCCATCGACGAGATCCTCGCACGCCCTAACCTCAGCGAGAAACACCGCAATGAGGCAGTCTCGCTCAAGAAACTCCTGCAAGGTGATGGAAGATGGGCCACTCGAAAGCTCATCCTGGGATGGATCATTGACACCCTGCGACAGACTCTGGAACTCCCTCCCCACCGGAAGCAAGGGCTCGATGACATCTTCAAGGAACTAGCCGGGTGTTGCAGGGTCAGCCACAAGCGTTGGATGCAAATCCTCGGCAAGCTGCGCTTCGTCTCTGTTGCCATCCGGGGTTCCGATGGACTCTTCAGCGCGCTCCAGCTCGCCCTCACGAAGTCCAAAGGAGGAAGAATCCGGATCAACACCGCATTGAGATCCCACATTGACGCCTTTGCTGATCTGGCTGCCAGCCTCTGCCACCGCCCAACTCACCTGGCTGAGATCGTCCCCCAGGACCCATCCTTCTTCGGAGCCACTGACGCCGCCAAGGCTGGAATGGGTGGTGTCTACTTTGACTCTGAGGAAACTCCTTACCTCTGGAGGCTCCCGTTCCCTCCCGATGTGCAGGCTCGGCTCGTGTCCACGGACAACCCGACGGGAACCGTGACCAACAGTGACCTCGAGCAAGTGGCCATCCTTGCGCAACACTCCTTACAAGCATCGCGGCACTGCGTCACCTACGCCACCCTCTACACTCTCTCGGACAACACCCCAGCCATCTCCCGAGTCTCCAAAGGGGCGGTCACCTCCGATGGTCCTGCGGCGTTCCTGTGCAACTACGCCTGCCGCCACCATTGGGAGCACCGCTACTGCGCCCTCTCGTCCTACATCCCGGGTCGGGGATGACGGTGGACTTTTCCGACCCAGGCAAGGTAGTCATTGACATGATTGACTATCTTAAGAAGATGATCTTGGAGTTCCCAGTGGACTTCGAGCAAATGAAGAAGGTGTCCAGCGCGGCACCTGCCGATTTATTCAGTTCTGGTGATGGAGCTGCTCTGGATGACAAGACCAGAGAAATTTATCACACGAACGCAGCCAAGCTGTTGTTCGCGTGTAAGAGGGGTGTAAAATACTCGTTAGTTTAGCAAACTATGGCCACGGAGTGGCTTTTATGACGTTCGCGTTTAAGAGAGCAAGACCAGATGTTCAAACATTAACAATTGTTCTCTGTACACGTGTGAGGAATCCCACAGTTGATGACTGGGGCAAGTTGATCCAAGGATTGAAGTTCCTGGACCAAACAGTGGAGGACAAGTTGATACTCCATGTTGATGATATCCGTGTCATCACTTGGTGGGTGGATGCATCATTTGCAGTCCATCCTGATTACTGTTCCCATACAGGAGGAGTCATGTCCTTTGGAAGAGGAGCGGTGCTTTCTGTATCAGCGAAACAGAAGCTCAACTCAAGAAGCAGCACTGAAGCGGAGCTGATTGGTGCAGACGACGTCATGTCTCCAATGTTGTGGGCAAAGTTGTTCCTTGAAGAGCAGGGGATTGTTGTGAAGGACAACATCCTCATGCAGGACAACAAAAGCACGATCATTCTCGCAGAGAACGGCAAGGGCAGCTCGGGCAAGAGGACTCGGGCCATTAACATCCGTTTCTTTTTTATTCACGACCAGATTGGAAAAGGCAACCTTAGAGTTGTATATTGCCCAACTTTGGAGAATGCGTGGAGATTTTTTCACAAAGCCCCTTCAGGGCAGACTCTTTCATGAGCACAGGGCTTTCATCATGGGGCATCCACCCCTTGTTTGATTTCCTAAATTATTTATTCGTTCCACGGTAGCCACTTAGGGCACCGTGCAGGAGTGTGTTGGAGGAAATATACCTGACACCTCTTTACTATTGACTCGTGTATTAATCATCTAGTCCGGTTCGCATGCAAATTCATCATGCAAGGAACCAAGGGAGTTTTAGGTCTAAAGTGTTACGGGGGTCCTTATATCCAATTCAATCACAAGAATTGCTATGCACCACCAGAAAATCCTCACTTTTGCTTTTCAGCTTAATCTAAAACCACATTACTCCCCAATAAGCTGCAGTATTACTAGCAAACAACAAGAAGCATCCCTGGGGACTGTTGCATGTCTTTGGATCTGACAGTGTAGTTGCCTGTGGAGGTGGAGTGGTAGGTAGGCTATTGGGTGGGTCAGAAGTGGAGTTGGTTGATTCCTCCTGTGTTTGGTGTTGGTTCTGAATGTCTGGGGAAGCGACAGTCTCACAGATTGGATCAAGGTGCTTGGCAGCAGGGAGGACATCATTGCTATCAATGAACTCATTACAGGAGTTGCAGTAATAACCAGGTTGGGAATCCTCGTGAGTTCCCAGCTGGATAGTGGTGACATCAAGACATTGCATTTCGACGGCTTCCATGAGATCATTACATAGGGGACAAAGAACACGGGTTGGTTTCATGAGCTTAGTAACCCCACTGTCATTAGACGACTGTTGTATCGAGAATTCATCAGACAAATCGTGCTGCTTGGCATTCTTCTGAAGGTGCTGTATGCCAGCCTGAATTTCCTCATCAGTTGGGTTGGTGATGTCTCCAATCAAGTTGGTAACAGTACTCGGAGATAGGAGCGTGGTGAGTGGGGTTGCTGATCTTGTGTCTAATGCCGAAGGTCCTTGCAGAGGAATAAGCTGGTTGCAGTTGATGCAATAGTGAGCTGGAGGATAGTAGTGTTGCTTACTCCCAGGAAGATGTGCCGTTGAGTCACCCAACGACATGACGGTGGGGACCACAACTGCATTGCACATGTAGCAGACCACTGGCAATGAGAGCTCAAGTTTTGGATGAGGTGTTGTTATGTCCATGGTTTGGTCAAGGCTGAAGGTCGATGAAGATTCATGGGTCATTCCTTTGCATGGGATGTCAGTGTCATGCGTTGTTGATTTGGTTGGAGAAGATAAGTCGATGGGTGTCTGAGATGTACCGGCACCGTCAGCGGAACGAGATGTGCTGGTGTCCAGTGAGTTGTTTGGCTCGACCACCATGCTGTTGCAACCTCCGTGGATAACGTCGTTGACAGTGTTTGTTGGCGTTGGTTGGTTTGTTCTCACCACCGTGCAGGGTGACGAGTTGTTGTGATTTGCTATGCCAGCTTTGTCATGGATGGATGTCGAGTGGAGTACTGCTGCAATAGCTGGTTTCAGCGGGAACTTCTTCTTCTTTTTGGTGGCACAGGTCGGTGGTGTAGTGTCAACAACAGTAGACAGTCGTTCGTCACGAGCTGTAGGGTGGGAGCATTTTGTGAATTCATCGGCATTTGTTGTATTATTTCGTGATGAGGCAGAGTTGAGCGAAGGATTCCTCCAAGGATTGTGAGTTCCAGGACTATCCTGACGAGGAATATGCGCCTGTTGTTCGTGCGAGGTAGCAAGCAGCAGTGGCCATTCCATGGGATTTGCGAGATTGTTGATGCATGGGATACGCGGTGTCTTAATCGCTGATTTGCCTTTCGCCTTGTGCGTTTTCCTATGAGTTTTGTTCCATTGTAGCTGTTTATCCCAAACCACTGGTGTCGCTTCGCTGGAACTAGTGGCCAAGATGGGTGGCAATGGTAGCGGATCGGCATGCTTTGGTTTTCTCGGTAGGTGCTTTTGGTCTCCTCCCGACCGATGTGTTGTTGTCTGAGAGCGTCGTCGATCATAATTCATTCTTGGTGGTGTGTGATTTTGGGGACAGTTGTCAGCCGTAGTAGAGTCACTTCCTGTAGTATTAAGAGTGTCAACCGAGTCGTCATCGTTCTCCTTTACTTCGCTGTATTGGAGGAGCCATTGGTCATGCGGATCAATGGGGGTTTGCAAAGCAGAGAAGCGATTCGTGTTGTGATTCTTCTGGAGTACTCCTCCAAGTTGTTTACCAGTTACTCGTGCCATTGGATTAGTATTCCGACCAGGTATAATCTTGTTGAATCCATCCATATTCCGCAATCCACAAGAATCGTTACTATTCGATGATGTCTTGGCGATCTGTGGTTGATGTGTAATGCCAGTACTGCCGGTGATCGATTTCGATGGAATTGGAACCATTTCTGGTACCGTCAAGGCCGGTCTGCCTCGACCAATGCTTTTGCAAGAGGATCGAGTGGTTGGCATGGCATTAGTGCAGCTAACACGGCGGCGGAATGGACCACAAGGCGCCATGGTGGTCCTTTTCCTGACCTTTGTTTTTAAAAACGGCAAGTTTACTATAGAATAAAGAGTACTAATTTGCGAGTGAGTGATCGACCAAAAAGGGTGTTTTCAGTTCGCGCAAAACTGAAATTGTTGGCCGAAGGCTCTCTGCTAGCTTGGATTCCGGCAGACCACAACCCTCTCTCGGTAGGAGCTACCAGCGCATGGCGGAAGGCTCTCTGCTAGCTTGGATTCCGGCAGACCCCATCCTTCGCCAAGTCAACGGATACAAGGCTCTCTGCTAGCTTGGATTTTGGCAGACCCTCTCTCGGTAGGAGCTACCAGCGCACGGCCGAAGACTCTCTGCTAGCTTGGATTCCAGCAGACCACATCCTTCGTTTGTAATAGGAACAAACACCAAGTCAACGAATACAAGGCTCTCTGCTAGCTTGGATTCCGGCAGACCACATCCTTCACCAAGTCAACGGATACAAGGCTTTGGTACAAGCTCTCTGTCGCTGACAAGAGAGTCTTGGTGAAAGCACACCATTGTCAAGCCCGGATGTCTGACCTGGTGGATCCAAAGAGCGAAGCTGACCCAGCAGTCGGGGAAGCCTCAGATTCTCCAGATGACAGTGCGATACCTGCAGCCTCCAAGGGCAGGTGCAGGACCAAGGCGGATTTTTGCCGGGGCAACTAGTGTTTGTGTCGCACTGGTTGAGCCCAAGGAACCCAGGCACGGGCCATGGCTGCGGGGTAGCATGCCACCCTCATAGGGGCTACCTTCTGCAGGACATGGCACAGTATGACAAGCGTTTGTGCTAGCCTTGTCATCTCCAGGATAGTATTCCAAGTACAATGTTTTGTGAAAACATGTTTTGGTGACTCACACCCTCCCGCCCTTATGGCACTCCCTTCACTTTCGGGTGATGGGGAGAACTTACACTGTGTCACCCTCAGTGAAGGTGAAGCAGTCGGGCTGGAGCAACAGCCACCCAAGCTGATGGCTGTGGAATGAGCCACTGCCATGTCATGTGATAGGACCTGCACCAGTCATGCCCAAGCAAGCACCAAGTTAGCCGTGTCTCTGGACGGGATTCTTTTGAACCCATGTAAGGAGATGGTAAACTTGAGGAGACATCTGCGAGGTGTTGCCTTTAGCTGAGGCAATATCTGATAGGACAACCAGTCCCACCTCCTTGGATGACAACTTGTCACCTAACTACCCAGTTCAGGGCTCCAGATGAACAGTCATGGCCAAGATGGTTCTCACTGGCCCTTATGGGGAGATAGACAGATGCCTTCTAAGCCAATGAGCTGTGATGCAAGTATGGGGAGACCAGGTGGGATCCCAATTGACGGTCAGATAGACCAATGCCAACGTACCCTTTCTCTCCTGAACACGACTGGAAATTTGATCACAAGCCCATGTGATGCCCCTCCCAATATGTCAAGTGGTACTCAGCAATGACCACCTTGATGTATTCAAGAGGGTTGGTAACCCCTGAGGTAAGCAACCACAGTCCACACTGAGAAGTCAGATGCTCCCAGTTCATAGAAGTATCGAGGGAAGCCCCATGATGTGCAAGCTTGTTGGCACCCCATCCATGACTCCAATGGTGGGGAGCGACGAGATTATGCCATAGGAGCCATATGGGTGCGGCGCAGCTGTGCTGGCTCAGTCTGATGGAAAGATCACTGCTGCATCTGTACACTCTTTCAGTACAATGTGCTGTGTCACCATCAGACAAGATAGGAACAGCTGTAGAGGACATAGAGTTCCTCTGCAAGGAAGGATGATGCAGTTCCTCTGCCATGACCTATCTAGAAAGATAGCTTGGTCAATACCAGCCAAAAGAGATGCATGGATCCTGTATCCTGCATGGCTGGATGGAGTTTCACGCAAAGTTTGTGTTCATGTTATAGTTTAAAGAAGTAATGAAGAAGAGTTGACCTGAGAAACAGACCCAACAGCACAAGTAGAGCTCTGCAGTAGACCGGATCCTGTATGGCCAGTGCCAGGGTATTGAGCAATTAGACTGTTCAATCATTGCTTCCACAGTGATTGAATAGCATTGGCTGCCAGCCTTGGGCTGGCCTTTCCAGCGCCAGTGGAAGGAGATCTCCACCAAACAGAGCTCTCCATCCCAGCTCTTGTGCACCTACCAGCTGAGTTCCTCTGGAATTCATAGGTCTTGATCCTACTACTGAAGAAGATGGGAACAGCAAAGGCAATCATCTTCGATATTGAGACAGCATTCCTGCACGGAGACATGGACGTAGTCATCTACATGAACTGCCCAAAAGGACTCAAGACGACGAATGTGTCATACTGAACAACACCATCTACGGGGCTTGCCAGAGCGCACGACAGTACTACTTGAAGTTTGTGAGTGTCCTGGAAGACTTAGGATTCGTTACGTGTCCTAGTCATCCATGCCTCTTCATGCGGAACAAGAATGGGAAGATATGCGTGATTCTATGTTACGTGGATGACAATCTTACCATTGGAGAAGAAGACGATATCAAGGAAGTGCTTCAAGGGATTAAGGATCGAGGCTTGAACATGACGATCGAGTACGAACTCACGGACTACCTGAGCTGTGAGATTCGGATGAATCCCCGAAAGGATGCTGCATGGGTGGGACAACCCCACATGATCAAGAAGATGCAAACGATGTTCGGAGAGGAGGTGCAAAAGCTGCCCAAGTACAAGACTGCGGAAACACCTGGACTCGGAATAGTGAAGACAGACGAACAGAGCGAATGGATCGCCGAAGAACAACAGAGCAGATATTGAACTGGAGTAGGTATTGTTGGGTCTAATAACACTGCAGCTACTAGTAATATCAAGGTTAATTTGTTGATTTGGGCGAGCTGAGAAGAAAAAAGTGATCTTTCTGGCTGGTCGCTTTGAAGTCTGGATCTGAGAATGCCAGTTTCCTTAAATTCCTACGGTGGTGCGGTCTTTTTCTTAGTCCGGGTCCGCTAATATCTAGACCGCCAACACACTCCTGCGTGGATCCCTAATGGATCCACGGAACGATTAAAACTAAAACTAAATAGGAGGATGCCCCATAATAAAAGCTGCGATGCGCATGGAATAGGGCACCTTGGAGGGGCTTCTTGAGAAAGTCCACGTGCATGTCCTGTGTGGGACAATACACCACTCGTACATTTCTCCTGCTTTCACTTGGTCGTGGAATAAAGAAGAAACGCACATTAAGAGCACGAGTACGCTTACCGGCTGCTCTTACCATTCCCAGCGAGAATGATAGCACCTTGTTGTCTTGGTAAAGGATTTTCTCCTGACATCGACACTTTGGGCTTCCAAAAACAATTTGGTCCACAACAAAGGAGCTCAATAACATCGTCGGCTCCAATGATTTCGGCGTCGGTACTGCTGCGAGCGTTGAGCTTCTGCTTGCTAGAGACAGCAAAGG
>CAICTM010002056.1:0-18761 GCA_903772945.1 Seminavis robusta
CTATGCTGGATTCCGGCAGACCCCCACCTTCACCAAGTCAACGGATACAAGGCTCTCGGCTAGCCTGGATTTTGTCAGACAACCTCTCTCGGTCCAGCGCACAGCGGAAGGCTCTCTGCTAGCCTGGATTTCAGGCAGACCCATCCTTCCCAAGTCAAACGGATACAAAGGCTCTCTACAGCTTGATTTGCTAGCCTGGAATCCGGCAGCATGAGTGGCCAAGAAGCAGCTGACCCTGCAGCCCAGGAAGACATGGGCCGAGATGTTCTTGGTGAATCAAATAGCACAACAACGCACAACAACAAATGGTCCCCCTCAATAGTTTCTAGAAGGTTCAGTTCCAAAACCCAAGTAGTGGACTGGAACTCGCTGAAGTCTAGCCTGTTATGTGTTGGTATTGGTTTTTTTATTTTTTGTTTTTAATTTTTTTGGGTTGTCTGTTGTGCGTGTTTTGTTACCCTTCCCCAGGGACAGCGGTAGTCAGGCAGTTCAGTGAGCCTTGTCGTGCCTCAGGATTATTCCATATGCACCTCCAGTAAGGCACCTAAACCAAGGACTTGGTCCTGCAAGTCAGACAGGAGGGGCAGCAGAGCTCTCTGCTGGTGCCTTGGGGCCATGCTCTCCTCAGTAGCTGGTAGCCTTCGTTATTCAATCGTTTAGTGGCAGTCTGGGAACAATACTATCTGCTACCTCCTAATGCTTCTGCCCGGCCTCAACAGGATTGGTATACACTGCTGCGGTATCAAAGGGGCTCCAAGCTAATCAGGATCGGTCTCAATCTTGTCGTACTATTTTCTAAACTATGGTAGAAAGGACGATCCTTTCCTGCTGCTTTGCTGGAGATAAACCAGCTGTGGTGCTGGAGCCTTAGGCCAGCATAGCTGTGGGAGCTATCTCTGACGGGATCCAGAGCTTGCGCTCCTAAAAGTTAATCGCTCCCCACGAGTGCGTAAGGATCCGCTCTCATGGGAATTCCACGATATACGATTAGTTACTAATTAACTACAATACATACTCCCCCCATGAACGGAACATTCATGGGCCACTAAGCATCGGCTGCTAGTGGTACACAATGTGAGATGGGGTCTCACAAGTGGAGTGACTTGCATGGTTGGTCGGTAAGTGGAGGGACTTGTATGGTTAGTCAGGGACGCGACCAAAGGTAGGCAAAGATTTTGCCTGCTTCATCAGCATAGCCAGACTCGGTAGGTGTAGGTGGTGCTGGTTGCTATCATAGCTATTGTTTTTTTTCTTCATATGTAGGCAAATATTCGTGGCTTTGCCACAGGCCGAATTCAGCGGCGGAAAGCTCTCAGTGGAGCGGCCTTTTTGCCCCGCAATCATGTCTCTTGACGGATGGGATGGATGGGCTGTACCAGACAGAGACGTAGTCTAGTTGCCCGTCGGAAAATCCAGGGACGGTACAAGCAGCACAGACTGGAGTTCCCCAATCCTATGGGCCACCATGGAAGCAAACACATGATGGAACGACATGCCAAACACTGGTGTACTCCCCATTGCCTTGGATACATGGGAGACTGAGACCCTGGTGGTTCGAACCTTGGACTCATCCTGTGGTGTGACATTTTTGCTGCTGTCAGACAGTGGTGGTGGTTGTCGACAAGGGGATGGTCGAGCCTGGATGGCATTGCTTCCAAAGGGATCCTCTCAGTTGGCACAAGCCTAGTGGCGCTGGGAGTACCAAAGAGAGGTTGTCCGGGATGGACCAATGCTGGGGATCTTTGGTTTCGTTCGACGTGGTGGACATTTGGATCTCCAGCCAAGGTGGATTGTTGCACCTGCCCTGGAAGCTGGCTGCTTGAGAGCATCCTGTTTAGGGCGTGCACTTGCTTGCATAGGGATCCTCTCATTCGGAACAAGCCTGGTGGCACTGGAGTATCAAAGAGAGGTGGCTCTGGTATAACCGCGTTGGTTGCTTTGTGTGTCGCCTTGATGGGCAAACCGTGGGGCATCCAACATGGGTTGGTTGTCGTGGTTCTACCAAAGGACGTGCGGTCCTGATTTGAAGGGACAACCGTTGTATCGATTACAGGTGGGACTTCCTTGGATTGTGGAATCGTCCTGCTAGGATCACTGTTGCTGTGGGCGACAGTACTGGCCTCCCCATAAGCCAATGTAGAAGTTGGGTGACTGCTGGAGCTGGAGGTAGGCAGCTCTGTAATATCCCCATCACACAGTGATGCATTGGGAGCAACAGCAGTCTAGGGCAATTGGTTGCACTGGAGCAACTAAGGGAGTGGCATTGGGCGGCTGGTTGTTGGCCGCTGTAACTTGCAAAGGACATGTGGCTGGCGACTCCCCACAAGGTGGCCTGGAAGGTGGCTGGTGGTTGGCTGTGGCACCGACCGAAGGTCGAATGACGTGCAACTCCCTACAGTCTGACTTGGGAGTTGGATGCCCAGGCGGTGGAACTGTGGCTACGATTTGCTGTTGGTGTTGGAAGCAAAGAGGGCCTCTGCAAGTCGCCGCTGCGTGGGCTTGACAATAGTGGCAGGCAACTCCCCGCAATTGTGCTTGAGAGATGTGTGTTACCGGTTGTGCCTCCTGGATGTTGCTGCTTTCTGCCTGAGGGCAGCTGCTTTTCCGTGTATCTTCTCGAGGTTTCGATTAAGGGACTTGTCAAGCAGTTGACGAATGCACCACTGTCGCTCCTTAATGAGACTATCAAGGGTGGTGTCAAGGGCTTGGATAGAGACGTGCTGCTCATCCAGAGTCTTCATGATGGCCTGAACCGTATCCTCCCGGGTTGTAGGGGAAGAGTGGCTAGTTGTTCTTGGGGTATCCTGTTTCCTTGGTTTTCTAGCCTTCAGGGCATTCCGTTATGGTGGAGGATTCACTGTGGGTTTGTAGAGTGACATGGTTGCTTTCTTTCTGCCAAGGAAGAGTGTGTACCTGTTGTGCTTGGAAACACTGGACCACTGTTGGTCTTAGTAGAACAATAAGAGCTGACTCAACTGTAATTCTGGAAACCACAAAGGATACTTCTTTGGACCTTGCTAGGGGTCCTAGGAGAATTCAATTTGTGGTAATTGAATAAGGTAGCTGTTTACAAGCTTTGGAACCTGTTTCCTGAATTGCTTCTGGTGCTGGGAATTGCTTGGTTTGTGGAGGTTTTGCACAGTGGAATGCTAGCTTCTGGGACAATTTGAATCTCCCCACAAAAGCTACCTAAAATTCAAGGTGAGTTACCACTGACAAATTGAGGGATGGCGGTTGCACTTGGTACCAGTTTCAGCCAAGCAATTGACCCTCTTGGTTGGCTCGGAGCTCCCCGAGTTGCGCGAGTTGGTAGTGTTCAAACCCGTATGGACCGGAGCAACGTATCAGCGGAATTCCAATGACTACGGTGTAAAACCTTTAAAATGGTAGCCGACAGGATTTACCGAAGCTGAGGCTTGCTTTCGGATATGGAACCGGGACGGGGAAGTTGTCCTATAAGTGCAGAACCGGTACGAGAAGCTCCAAGATCGAAATGGAACTCTCAAACTGACTCAGAGCACGTCAAATAAGATACACCAAACTGCACGGAGTTTTAGATTGGCTGATCGGCTTTCGAAAAGAAGGTCGATTCGTTCCAGGATGTTCCGTGGGTCGCTGAATCCAGTACAGTGCAGAAACTCGTGACACTTCAAAACTGCACGGCGTCGGAAGAGATAAGCCTCGAAACAGGTGATAAATCACGTAATGTCATGGAGGATTGCAAAGCGATAAGCTGTAGTCGCCGTAATAAAGCAGTGGTTGCTTGGACCGGACGTAAAAGACTTGTTCGATTGCAAAATAGGTGCAAAACGTAAGTCTCCTGTTCACTCGGAGCTCCTCGGTTGACTTCTTTCGAGGAATTGGCTGCTTTTGTCGTGTCAACACGAGCGGTAGCTTGTTGCCGTCGTCAATGAGGTTGTTGTCAAGTTGGTTGATATCTAGGTCCTTTTCAAGGCAATGTGATGGTGTTGGCCTTGTATGTATGGTTAGATGGTCAATCAAG
Organism: Seminavis robusta; assembly: GCA_903772945.1. Lineage (NCBI taxonomy): Eukaryota > Bacillariophyta > Bacillariophyceae > Naviculales > Naviculaceae > Seminavis > Seminavis robusta. Next base: position 4,004 of record CAICTM010002056.1, read on the forward strand.
GGTCCTGTCACTGTGGTAAAGTTGGAAGTATCAAAATGAAGAAGGTTGTTGACTTGATAAGACTTAAAGTGGGCCTTGAAATCACCAACAATTCCAATGAAATCAAGAATCCAACTGTAGCTGTAACACTGATTGTTGTAATTCAGAGAGCTCCTTGTCAGCCTGGAACTCCCCTTCCCTTAAAACTGCCGAATTCTATGCGCTGTTAATCCAATAATTTCTAGAAGGTTCAGTTCAATACCAAGTAGTGGACTGGCTCGCTAAACCCTTCCTCAGGGACAGCGTTAGTCAGCAGTTCAGGAGCCTTGTTCGTGCCTCAGGAGTATTCAACACTCTCCAGTAGGCACCAAACCAAGGACTTGGTTCCTTCAGTCAGACAGGAGGGCCAGCAGAGCCTCTCTGCTGGGCCCTTGGGCCAGCCTCTCCTCAGGAGCTGGAGCCTTGTTATTCAATCGTGCAGTGGCAGTCTGGGAACAGTACTATCTGCTACCTCCTACTGCTTCTGCCCGGCCTCAACAGGATTGGTATCAACTGCTGCGGTATCAAAGGGCTACAAGCTAATCAGGATCGGTCTCAATCTTTCGTACTATTTTCTTAACTATGTAGAAAGGACGATCCTTTCCTGCTGCTTTGCTGGAGATAAGCCAGCTGTGGGTGCTGGAGCTGTAGGCCAGCATAGCTGTTGGAGCTATCTCTGACGGGATCCAGAGCTCTCGCTCCTAAAAGTTATCGCCCTTGCAGGGAGAGATGGCACCCTGGAAACACCGCCTTTGTAAAGCAGCCGCATAGCGATGTTCGACCGTCTCAGATATTCTCACCCCACAAGAGATTTGCTACAAATTATTATTATGAGAAGTGGATCCTGGCAATCACAGCAGAGGCTGGTACACGATATATCAGCTCTTCTTTGTTCTACAAACACTTCGAACCAGTGGCTTTGGTTGAAAGCGTGTATGACTTTTGCTAAGGATGAGAAGTGATGGTTTCGATGTCAATGAAGAAGACTTTCGACGGCGACACACTGTACTAGTACAGCATCGCGTCTACAAAAGGAACTCCTTCGGCGTCAAAAGAAATGAAACCACCATGCTACCATACCTTGATGGAAAGCATTGATTTGGGCAGGTGGTGGTGTGACGACGAGGATACCAGTGATGACGATGCCAGTCATAGAAATAAACAAGACAGCGACAACAGCAGTGACGTGGAGAGCTCAGATGATTCAAAGGATGGTACTCAGCAAAGAGCCGGCCTTTGTGGCGCCGGAGTATGATGGGAAGGCCCCCAGACACCCACCGAGGCGCAGCCAGAGAAGTCGACGAGAGCATTGCTCAAGCGTATTGGGCCTATGTGGCGCAGTAGTAGAATGGGGAGGAACAAGTACCCCGTGAGGAGACAGATGGTGATGTTCAAAAGAGGGAGAGTCTGACAGTGACGAATTGAATATCTTGGCACCTTCCCAGCAAGAACGCCATGAAACCTCCAAATTTTGTTTTCTTTTGTTGACTGTTCGGCCGTTGTTCTTATTTGTTTTTGTCTGTCTATGCGGGAGTCCCTTAAATCCCTTAGTAAAAAACAAGAAACCCTTAAGTTATTGTTTGATGACTCACAAAATGTTGGTCCCCCCCGACCCTCTCATTTTTCTGTGGTTTTGCTTTGATGATGTTTCCTGCAGAAAAACAGCTCTCCCCCGTAGTCCACGTACTGTACACACCAGCCATGACAGGAGGACAGCTGGTTATTGATGGTCTTGCCGTTTACACAAACATGATGTCTTTTGATCGCTATTTGAATCCTCTTTGGTTAGCGAGGTCTATTATCGCTGTGAGTGTTTTCGATGATGCGATGTTTCACGACATATCCTTTGCCAGCCAGCTGCTCTATCAAAGATCAAAATCAAAATCAAGATCAAAATCAAGATCCCTAGAGAACTCTACTCCCGTAACAAACAAGATACAATCAGACAGGGCTCTCTCCAGCGTGGAAAGTTGTTAGCCTTCGCCATCAGTTGACTCAAGAAACGCCAAGCTAGAAGCATCGTTTTTACTCCACGCCTTCTTGAGCGTGGTCCCCACGCTCCCCAATGGCTTGTTTCGCCAGTTCTGGCCCAGAAGGCTCCAAAATTCTGATTCATCCAGCCCATATCATCTACACCACAAGAGCATTCGAAGAAATGGACGATGATGCTCCAGGTGGATCTGGGACCAGCAGCGGTTCGACCAAAGACCAAAGCACGGTAGCAAGTCACAACCAAGTGTACCAAAGAAACGTCCAAGTTCAACCCACTCCCCCAGCAGTCTTGCATCCAAGAAACCCAGTCCAGCAGCAATACCCCTCAACTTTTGTACAAGACCCAGTCCATTCAGATGAAGGAAGTGGCGATAATGCGAGTCGGTCTGACGCAGTTGCAAGATTGTCAATGACCAGAACCTTGATGAAGCCAAGTTAGATGCCGTCGCAGAAGTCATTGGCGAAGACGGGAGTGAAGGTTCTGAGACTGCAGATGCTGAAGAGGTCAGTTATGAAGTGCCACCAGAAAATTGTACTCGACCAGGAAGCTCTACGACTTGTAAACAACCCACACCCCCCCAATGACTGGGACACTGACAGTCAGTGCTCACTCTCAGATACGTTGGCCCCGATGCCCCCTATCGAAAACCTTCAATGGATTACAAAAGATGATTCTAAAGAAGAAAAGGCACTTCGCGATAAGTACAACGTTGGTAAACTGGCTCACAAACAAGCGCGATGGACTTTCCTGGAAAATTGGACCACTTGGGAAGAGCAAGACAAAGACGAGGCCGATAGTATGACATCTGATGGCAGTCTCCTACCAGTACGAACCGATCCATTGGAAGATCCATGGGTTCACCGCCACCTAGTGGGCAGCCAAGCCAACGAAAACCTACCTGAGATAGTTTTCCTCTTGACAACGGGTATACAGGACCTCTGAAGGTTTGCGATTGGGGAACTAAATCCAGTCACCGGCTAGTCCACAGTAGTGGAAATAAATTTAACCTTTTTAGGAGACAGACAATTTTGCTTGGTAGGCGTAATCACTAGGTACTTGACTAGATCGTGTCGCTTAATTCAATAATTTATCTCACTAGTTAGTAGGTTTCTTCATTTATACCGGTGAGGTTGGTTCATAGGGTTGGAAATATTTTGGAGTCGTTGAGTGAAATCTCTAACCTTAAGCAAAACACTCCTTGATTTCGTTTATGGCGGTCTTGAGATCATGGGGGAGATACCCTTCTCCATAGGTGGCAACCTGTCCTTCCATCAAGGTCAAGACTTCCTGGTAACAGAAGTCCTTGGTGGTTTTATCACATCCATTGGCTTTGTCGATGAGTCCCCAAACAAGCTTAATGGTTTTGCTGTAGACATGAGTATCCTCAAGGCGTTGGAAATACTGGGTTGTTTTGTTACCATCGAGATCGGTATAGGTGATACTCCATGCTACTTTGGTTTGATCGCCTTCTTCAATATTCATAATCGTAGTCTCCCAGGACGAGTCTAACTTGGCATGTGTTGAACGTGCGGGGCTTTCAGCAAGAATGGTCATTGTTCAATCAAACAAGTTGCGAAGTTGGGATGACTTGGTTCAAGTTGTGCTCGAGATGGTCGCTCTGGATCGTGGACTCTGTGGACAGTCCTTGCTACCGTGGACAGGTACGGATCGTGGACTCCGTGGACAGTCCTTGCTACCGTGGAGGCCTGATCACTTCCGGATACTCGGAACGAATAGATCACTGACGTACTTCAATGACGTCAGTGAAAATGTTCCGGATACTCAGCTATAAAATGTACCAGTGGGCCTCTAGTAGGGTTATACGGGGTCTAAAACTGTTGCTATAGCTGGGAGTGTCAATCCGAGGCGTTCACATAGGCGGCTTCTAGTGTTCTTTAAGTTCTTGGTATGAATGAGATCACCGCTTGACATACTGACTAGCAGGCAACCCTCGATGGAGAGGGGTTGGTCTAACTCGGTAATGTCATCATCGAATTCTTGCATAGTGTAGTTTGGAAACCAATATGAGGCGTTGTTGACTTCTTCGTCTTCGTCGATTAGACAGCATAGCTGCAGGTGGCTTCTCCTATGGCTGTACACAACAAATGCTTCAGTGACAAACTCTCTTCGCATGAACTCCACCATTGTTGTGTAATCTGAGAGTGTGGCATAAAGACTGGTTACTACCCACATTTTTGAAAGTAGGGAAAAAACAATGACAACTGATGAGAATTCTATTTTAGAGGGAATGGTGGAGAGAGCTCTAGCTTCCTTGGATGGTGAGGAGACTGTTCCTAATACTAAGAGGGTTTCCGATGAAGATGCTGAAGCTGAGACAGAGGATGAGAGGGAGGAAGACAAGCCTGCTCAGAAAGAGGATGAGAAGGCTAAGAAAGTGGAAGCTGGGAATGAAGAGAAAGAAGAGAGGCCTGCTAAGAGAGCTAGGACAAAGAGACCTGAAGAGTCTCGTCAAGGGTTAGATGTAGAGGGGCAATCGGAGCCGTGGTATCCACCAGGCAGGTATGGTTATGGTGCTAGAGGTGGCTATGGTTACAGACCTAATAGGTATGGTCGCGGTGGCTACTACAGTCGAGACTACGGGTATGGTCGAGGGTACAATGCACGTTGGTACGAGGACTAGAGGATTTAAGATATTTTAGGATGGGTTCGGTTTTGATCCATTCTCTTAACCATTTTGGGCTTTTTTCTCTTGAAGTTCTCTTCCTTGGAGTTCTTGGAGAGTATTCGGGTCTCCTTGTTAGAGGGAATGACATTCTGTTATCACCGATTGGGAACATTGTAGCATTATTATTTATGAGATTATAGTGGTTAGGACTTAACGAGGGTTAGGACTTAATGAGGATTGATTTGTTGAACATAATGCTGCATTGGTTGGCTTGAGAGGTGGTTTTTGAAGGTTCGGCTAGTTGGTCTTTCCATGACACTGCTGATGTATTTGTCGGCGGGTGTTGTTGTTGTCTTGTTTGCCCAGGTTTCCACTGCTTTGCTTAGGGCTTTTTGGAGGTTTTTTGGTTCTGTATGATGGGATGCATATGCCTTGTTGAAGGCGTCTTGGAGTGTATTTGGGATTTTTGATTGAATTGTTGCTTGAATGGTTTCATAAGCTGGTTCAATGGTTGGGTCAATGTATCCATGGTGCCATTTGCCATTTTCACCTGAGCTATCAATTATCAGGTATGTGTATCGGTCATTTGACAGACCTAAATCATTTGGGTTCTTTTGGGGATACTCGTTCATCATCACAACTACATGAGGGATGTGTGTAAGGAAAGCTTCTTACTCTTGTATTTGGGTGATTTTATCACACCATTCTTTGTCTCTTCCAACCAGGCACTAGACACGTACATGCTTCTGGACCGTGGGGCGTCCATGAAGATTATGTTTGGGGTGCCTTCTTCGATTACAAGGTTTATAACTTCGTAGGATAGGTTTTCGCGTTTGTCTGCTCCTACTTGAATGGTCTTACCAAACTTCTCTTGATAGTAGTTGGTGTACCATGTCTTTCCGCAATTGCCGATTGGATCGATAACAAAAATCACTTCACGGTCATTGAAAGGCTCCTGGAGTTTCTCTGTTAGGGAGTTTTGCCAAGGGCGGAGTTCATGTTCAACAACTGGAACTCGTGGCATGTGTTGAACGATTAAACCTTTCCAATACTCTTCATGTCTTGCAGCAATTTCAGCAGAGTATGCACGAACTTGGCTCATGTGGACTATCTCGCCTTTTTCTATCTTCTTTGTAAGATCACAGTACTCATCACTTTCACGCTTTGTTCCTGCTTTTGTTTTCTGTTTTAGACGTGCAATCTCGTCTAGGTTTTTGCCTACAATATAGTAGTTATTGTCTTTCATGCAGTAACGGAAAGAAGCAAGTGGAGGGGCTTTTTGCATATCATGGGGGACGAGATGGAAGGCTGCGCAGTTATATCCAAAGAACTTGAAGACACCTTGCTGACGCTTAACTGTCTTGAAATGAACATAGCCTTGAAGATGGGGTGTACCGCTTTCACCTACTTCTTTGGCTATGATGGCGCTAACGATCATGGATTCATCAGTCTTTAGGGCTGATTCAATTTGTTCGTAGTCACTTGCTGTGTAATTGTTGAAGGTGAGACACCAATGGCGGTGTTGCCCTTTGTTGTTGAATTTCGTTCCTTGAGGATTTGCGAGAGCAGAGGTAGGGTTTGGTGTCAATGTTTCTCTAAGGATCGCATCTCCTTTGGGATGCGGATGCGGTGACGGCGGCAGTGGTTGTGATGATTGATCATCATGGTCAAGCTTTTCTTCATTTCCTTCAATTGTGTTGTTTCTATCATTGACGACATCTCGATTAGCGACGATTGGGTCAGCAGGAGTGGGTTGATCATTGTTCATTGCTATGGGTTGAATGCTTTATGAGACGACAATGACGTGACAGTGTGACGGGCAAATGAGGTTCAGGATGGGGGGGGGGTTCTAAGCTGCAACAGTCGTTCTAGACTGAAGGGCTCAGGCATGGCTGCTAGCTAGAGTCGATATTTGTTCTCTAACCTTAACCTTCCGGATACTCGGAACGCTGGGCTCGACTGACGTCAGTGGGCGGTGTCATGGCTTTGCAAGGTTGTAGGTCGCTCAGTTGCCGCGAGGCTGTTTGTAGGTCGCTCAATCGCCGCGAGGCTATTGGGACGCTCAGTCGCCGCTGGGCTAGTTTGTAGGTTGCAACTGAGGGCAAGGTTGCAACGATCGGGGACGCGTGAAGTGTGTGTGCTGTCGTGTAGGGTGACAACTTGTGTGTGACAAGTGACAAGGATGGTTGTCACAAAGTGACAGCATATTGTAACACTTCCGCGTAAGAATTGTACCAGCCTCTACGAGGCGTGACAATTTGCCTTTAATAATCTCCCCCCCCCCTTTGGTGGGGGTCGGGTCTGCGACCTGGAAGCAAATTGTCTTTATGTTATACAGCTTTGCTGTCTTGCTGGAGACCTCCTAGGTGAACGAATGGTGATTAGTACTAGCTAGTGGTAGATTAGGTCTCTATGGGGAGAAAGCCGGCAGGGGCCAGACGAAATTTTCCAACGAATCGAATCGTTCCAAGACGGATAACAAAGCGACCTAGCTAGCAGACTACAGCAACAGCAACACGAGAACGGAGGGATATCGTTCGTTCGATTGTCGCGTCACCTGCTTGCCATTGCCTTGCAACAGTCTCTCCTCCGGGTCGGTGGATGCTTTGGTCTTATCTTCTTGCGTCCTGCTTCTGTGTTGGTCGGTTCATCCTGTGTTACTCAAATGCTGGGAACGGTTTCTGCTTGCTGCTGCTGTTGTTCCTTCTGCTGTCAGCCAGCACAACTGCACCTTCGTGGCGCTGCTGTCATGAAGGATTGAGCTGCTGAGCTGCGGCCGTCGTACAATAGAGGGGCGAGCCGTAGAGGACGATCGATCCGATCGTTGTTGTTGCATTTCGTCGGCCGTCGGCAGCTGCAACCACCCGTAGCAGGGGATTTGTTGCTGTGGAAAGCCGGGACTACAACTCCATTGTACCGTGAAAGTTCATCTCCTTCTTCGAAAATGGGCTCTTCAGCTCTGCGACGATGTGAATGCGATGTGACCGGTGGGTTGGCCGCGGCACACCCATTCACTCCTGTCAGCAGAGGGTACTGCTGATCTTCTGTTTCGTCCTTTCGTTTGCTTGTTCTTGGTTATCAGCCTCTTCTATAGTAACATAGAAGCCCTCTGGTTGGGTTTCAACCAGGCGGAAGCCTTGTAGGTCGAGTTCCGGTCGTCGATACCTTGGATCGTCGTCAATTGATTTTTCGCCTTGTGGTCTGTTTTGGATTCGGAAGGCTCTCTTGTTGAGGCTAGCTAGCTAGAGGCTGTGGAGCTCCCGGTCAAGTATCATGTAGGTTGGTGCTGGGGATGATACGCTCAGTCGCCGCAAGGCTGTGTTTAATTCTTTTTTGAGGACGGGGAATCTTAAATTAAAGGCTGTCCCACTACTATGTAAATTTCAGTACTTCAACTAATTTTGAAAAATTAATGTCCGTCCCAACTAGCCATTTTACTATAGCAAAAACAGTAGTTGGGACCTGGGACCGAGGTGAGGTAATAATAGGTAGGCTCACCCCGGCTCCCAAAGTTTTCTGTGTAGTTGGAGTAATTAACGGATCCTGGGACCCATGGCGGGAGATGCACTGGGACCTTGGATCGGCGATGCACTTGTCCGCGATGAAGTTATCGAAGCAAGTCAGTAAAAGTGCTACTAGCTAGCTAGCTAGCTAGCTAGCTAGCTAGCTAGCTAGCTAGCTTGAGGAGCGATCGATCGTTCACACTGACTTGCTAGTGTGGCTAAACCTAGCTAGTGAATTGACTTCGATCGAATTCCCACTGAATTGACTTGGAGCGAATTCCGCTGAATTGGCTTCAGATCCATCAGATTTAGCTCATGTCGTTTACTGAAACAACCTAGTGAATAGAGTGTTTGGAACCTCGTGTTGTTGGCGCGTGATTGGATGTGCTCCGATCATCATCGCTCTACTTGTTGCTTCTCTCTCTCTGGCTGCCATCCGTCGCGTGCACCTGTAGCAAAGCTTAACCATCGGATATTGCAGAAAAGCCGGCACGCCCACCTTCCAATCGAGGTGGCTGGTGGGCACCAGAGGTGGGCTGCAGCCATGTATTATCGATTTGGGAAGCCGGACCATTGTACAATACAATACAATACATCAAAAATAAAAATAAAAGGAAAAGAAGAAATCAGAAATCGCTTGTATGGTTTTATATAATGCGTAGTGTCATGGTTTAAAGAACGGGAAGCTGAGAGCAATAGATTCGATTCGGGTGGTATCCTCACTCAAAAAATTCTGTCCTTTTCAATCAAATAAATCCTCAAACACATCCTCTGCCTCCCGCATCTTCAAGGAGAAAGGCGCAATCAATTCGCTTCCGTTGACACCACCAACAGAGATTTTCCGCGATACACAGTCATATGGCAAAATGAAAGGAGGTCATACCCGATGATTCCATCGTAACCTTTCACCTTTCGGTTGACCAAGGCCAATGCAAACTTTTTCGGCACTGTCGATTCGTTGATTGTAACTCTGCATATGCCATGTTGGCTTGTGTATATCTCATTCGCGATCGTTTGCGTGCCGGTGGAGTTGTTAGGGTCATCCTGGTACAAACTATCATAAAAAATAGAAATAGGCGCTCCCGTGTCTACAATGCACTGCAGAACGACCCCCTGGCGTCCCTTGATGGAAACAAAGATCGGATGCACAACCCGGACACAACCTGCAGTGCGATCAACATCGTGACACCCGTCGAATAAGAAATCATGCTCAGGGACTGCATAGATATTGTACCAACGAATCACGGTAGTATTCACCAATTGTCGGCCCTTGATGAGTTTTTGTACTGCCTCTTCGTTCTTCAACCGGTGGACCTTGGCATTTGGAGACTCCAGATCCTCCTGGTCTTCTCCCATAATAACCAACGATCCTCTTGTGCGATTCATCCAACTGAAGTCCTCATCAGACAGGGCGGGGTAAATCTGCTTTGTTAATCGGATTCGACTTTCCCCAAATGGGTCAAGTGGGCTAGGCTCAAGTGGGCTAGGCTTGGGCATTGCATAGGGAGTACGCAGTGGTTGCGGGCAAGTATTCCCCATCGTTTATGTCAATGTTCTGTTGCGGTTGCTGTTGCTGTTTGCCTCGTTGACTTATATTGTTGGATCCTGCTCCCTGCGTTGTTGTTGTGCTGGAAGTCCCCCGATTGGCGATCGTGGAAGTCGCAAAAGCCGTTAAAGTCGCGCAAGTCGTGCAAGTCGCGATTTAAGTCGTTCCAAGTCGCTTAAAGTCGCATCAAGTCGCGCAAGTCGCGATTAAAGTCGTTCCAAGTCGCGATTTTTTACTAGTAAAAAGCAAGTAAAGTCGCACCAAGTCGCGCTAGTCGCGAAAGTCGTGCTTCAAGTCGCGATTTAAGGCTTCAAGTCGCGATTTAAAATTGCGACTTAGAAACCGCGAATAGCGCGACTTGGCTTTCCAGTCGCGAAAGTGATGTCATCGGGGGACTTCCTGACTGGCATACTTACGCGATCTCTGTCGATTGAAATACTCGGAGTATTGAAATCCTGCCTGGTGGGCGCTCTTTTGGAGTAAAGCAAGTATTAATAATGCGCACAAACTGAACACGACCGGCGTGGAGTAGGTTTACTTAGTTAAGAGCTAAATAATTACTTAGATATTACTTGTAAAGGGAACCTACCAGGTAGGTGGTGGAGGCGTCAGAACACAGGCGATGCAACCAAGGGTGATCGTCCATTGATGCAAAAAGCAGCAGACGATCTGGAAGGCTCCAGGTTTACGTTTGAAGTCGGCTTAAATCTTTCAAAGTCGCGGTAGTCGCGAAAGTCGCGGAAGTCGTGAAAGTCGCACACCGCGACTTTAGAACGACTATAAAAGTCGCGATAGTCGCGCACCGCGACTTAAGCGCGACTTCTCCGTGTTACTTCTAGTAATGCACCGCGACAATAGAACAACTATAAAAGTCGCGATAGTCGCGCACCGCGACTTAACAACGACTATTTACCACGACTATCGCGACTATCGCGACTACCGCGACTTTGAAGCTTTTTGCATGTGTATCCTCGCTGAAACCTGGTGCCTTCCTGACGTGTTGCTACCGAAGTGGTTAACTTTTGATTAAAGAGAAGTAATCCACAGAACTTGTTCCGTTCGTTTCGACCATAGACCCAAACAGAGCTACCAAAGAACCAATGTTCCAATTTGTTCGTCGTATGCATCTCGCTGGAGCGGCTTTGACCTGCAGTTAGACCTGATAGATCTTGTGAGAGTAGACGTGTTCAATGAATGAATATGGGGTGTTAGGCGGGAGTGGGCGGTACCAGGGCTGGGACTTGTTTGTCAGGAGCTCTTCATTCATGCGGATGATGGAAAGGTGAAGTGGTGTAGTATCATTGAATGGGTGTTTACCTTGGGTTTTGACGCTTGAAGCTTCGCTCAACAGTGCACTCTTGATGCGTTGCATCATGACATTGGCATCTTCCATGGATGGGGTGGTGGTGGGGTAGTTATCGAGGAAGCGTACCATGACCCTGATGGCTGCCTTAACCTTTCGGTATTTGCATCTCATGCGGTTGTCAACTTTGGGGGTGGACTTGTAAGATTCCATGAAGTTGCAGGCAAAGAAATTGATGAATACAACTTTGGGGTCAGTGTTCCTTGTAACAAGATCAAGGAGTGCCTTGATAGGCCGGATGTTTAATTCAGACTGAAATGGGGACTGGGTGTAGTCAGCCGTGGTAATGGAGGAGGTGACGGGAGAAGGTACTGGGACAACGGTGTCAATAAAGTTGGTCTTGGTTAACAACTCTTGGCATGCCGACTTGAACGTGTTGAATTCAGCTAGTTCAAGTCCAGCTCGTGACAGTCGTTGGTGTAGTGTGGAAACAATGATGTGGTTCTTTGGATCTGTGAATATGCCATTGGGTTCTGCACGGATCTGGTCTAATAGCTGATCCCACTTGGAAAGGACACACATTAGAACCATTTGCTTCACTTGGATGCAGAGTGAATCTTCAGGGATATGGCCGAAGAAAACTGAGCAGATTTTGTCGCCCATGTCTTTCGAGATGGTGTCATATGACGGGATAGTCACGCGTTGGTAGTCACTGCCAACCTTAGACCAGGCTGCAAGGGCTTTTGCCCCATCAAGAAGGTAGGGAAAAGGGTTAGAGAAGTACGCGGCACGAGCTCCTGAAATTTTCCCTTCATTCCATCCACCAAAAAGTTCTGCTGCAATATGGAGTTTGTTACCATCAAGGAGGAACTGAGCAGTGTGCTTGCCGAAGTGTGACGTGCCTTTTCGGACAGTAGCGTTTTCTGCAGGAGGATAACGCTTCCAGATGGTCTTGAGAATAGCGTCGTAATGGGCTGATACATCACTGGTGGTGGCTATCGATGGCATGAGGGCTTTGTCATTGCGGATGAACAGGGCCAAGCCAATGGCAACAACAAGATCACCAAAAACATCGTATTTGTTGGGGATCAAAGGGTGGTTGTTGTCGGCCCCCATCTTATCACGTACAAGATAACACTGAAGGATGTTGTTGAGGGATCCTTCATAAAGCTCTCTAATAGAAAGATCCTGCACAGAGAGGCGAGAGGTCTCGGTTGCCCTGCTGCAAGGACGGAGTGTGGCGGTTTGGAAGATATAGAAGTCAATGTACTCTTCAAGGTTGAACCAGAGGCAACGTTGCAGGATGAATGCAATGTCCCCGCTGGTGTATACTTTGTTCTTGGGTGGGGGTGAGGCTTTTTTCTGCTCCTTGACCTTGGTTTTCAAGGACTTGAAAGCAGATGCGTAGGTTTCTTCAATGACTTTAAGGTAGCGGGACAGCATAAGTTTTTTCTTCAATTGGTTTTTAATGGCAGGCATGTAGCGTTCCAGGGTGCCTGTGGAGTATGAGCCTCCGCAGGCTTTCTTGAGATTGAACCAAAAGGCTGGTTGGCCTTCCCAGAAAGTATACCACCATTTTGTTACATCTTCGTCCTTGTCTGAGAAAGAACCTCCAGTTTCACCTATGTCATTGTAGTTTAACTTGGGTAAGCCGAGTTCGGTTTGCAGTTCATATAGGTAGGGTTGAATCTTAGAGGCGACAATGTTGTGTTTGGCTTGGCAGGACCTGGAGGCTGATGCGTAGAAGTCAACCTGGACGGAATCAAGGGATCTTGTGGGGCGTCCTTTGGAGGGCATGGGCGTCCTTTGGGTGTCCTTTGCTTCGAACGTTGTGAGCTCGACTCGATTGAGGTATCTATTGGAGTGAAGTTTTCAGAGCGCGATCACTAGGTAATCTAGTGACCTAGTGAGAGTCACCGGGTCGAGGCTTAACTGTCGGAGAGGAGGCACCAGTGGTTACTTAGACATTTTAAGCCTGACAGTCTTACAACAGTTAGAGGTTCACAACTGTTGATTCAGATTTTAATTTTGGCTCGAACTGCATCAGAGGAGCCTGAGGGGTGCTTGTGATCTTTTTTCCTCCCAGCGAAAGGTGCCAGTGCTGTGGCCAACCCCGATTCTGCAGCAGCCGACCCTGATTCTGACCCAGACACAGATGAGGAGCCAGCTGAACTGTCCGATACCCCCACCAAAAAGGCTGCAAAGAAGGAATACTTTTACCCGCACGACCGGATTTTTCCAGATGGTAAGGCCCCCCCTGGTGTTGACAGTGGGCTCGTCCCTTGGAGAGGGACCCTTCTGACAAAACATTTGAAAAAAGTCCCAGTGGCTGGGAGGAACCCCCCTCTGTCGAGATGCTACAATACGAAAGTAGCGAATGGGCTTGAAAGCGACACTGCCAAGGCATTGTTCGGGCCAATTACTGGGGGCAACTCCATGGAGAGACCAGCACTAGCTTGTGAAGCTATCAAAGTTCGATGGGGGCTGATTCCGATGAAATACGTGGATGATATCAAGTTGTGGAAAAGAAGAAGAGTCACGAGAGATGGGAAGACAGTAGACGTTGGCTGGGTACCCAAAGAGAAAATTCGACGCCCATCTCCCCGCTTCAAGAAACAGCCAAAATGCAATACACGGCTCTTAGCCTTATTCGCGACTCGATCCTAGATTCGACTCATGACTGAGTCTCTCGTGAATAGTCATTGAGACAGGGTTCTCAATGACCGCTCTAGTCATACTAGGTTGATGATGAAACATCGCTCTAGATATTTAGCCAGCGTGGAGTACTTCCACGCTACTAGATAAATGCTAGACGAATCTTCCACGCGTTCCGTTTTTGGATCGTGGAGTGAGTAGGATTGCTACCGCAACCTACTCTATCACACTCTGCAGTCTCCCGCGGGAGTTCAGATCTACGATCCTTTGGTTGTGGATCTCTCTCGTTGATTAGTTTTCATAGCTTTCTAATCCTCTCATAACTTTCATTCTCTCAAACTCAAAACACTCGAAAGATCTTTACACTAGCTTTTAGCGTAGTGCAATTGCATGGGGCTGGAGCCAGAAAGCCAAGATCCAGCAGACCAACCGAAGAGAAGAGAAGGGTTAACATACGGTGTATGAAGTGCCGGAACGGATACGGCTATGCAAACCGCTACGTGAAGGTATGAGTAGGTACTGGTATGACATACGGTTGGACTACTGTAGGGCACCGTACATGTGGTACCGTACCTGGTACCAGGTACCATACCAGGTACCGTTGGCTGTATGGTTGGCCAGGCATGGGCCCCTCTAAACGAGATTAGGGAGAGGGGTAACATTTTGGCGTCAGAGGCAAACGTCATTGTGCTTGCATCACATCACAGTTCACAAAACTGCCACCAACGAAAGCTCTGTCTCCCCCACAACTTACTCTGTCGCAAACATTCGACCCACCAACAATGGCCACAATCACCACAAGAACTCTTCTTTTCCTATATTGCAGCACCCAGGCACTGGGGCTGAGCCAAGAAGCCGCCAACCTTGCACGTGGTCGCATCTTTGAGGCTGTCTCGTCGCCCTCTGGGAAATTGACGATTAGCCCGGAACTAGTCATTCCAGATCCGTCGGATCCTACGGCTATTTTGTTGCAGACCAATGCCATCAACACACTGAGTGGAAGAATTCGCACTGCCAAAGCCAATGCGGCTTGGATTACAGGCGGTGTCAGTGCCATTTCAACATTTGCCGGAGAGCAAGAGGCTGCGCGGGGTGGTTTTCCAGGTCCCGTGCC
>CAICTM010002057.1:0-18757 GCA_903772945.1 Seminavis robusta
TGCAGTACTCTTCGGTGATCTCGGTTCGCCCCATGGCCATGTTGACTTCGGCACCGAGTGACCACAGATCCAGTAAAATGGCAAGCTGTTCGGCATCCAGATGCGACGGTGGCGGCAGACTCGCCAGAGCCGTTTCCACATAGGACGATGCACTGGAAAAGGCCGCCAACCGCTTGGCTTTTCCAGCCGCCCGTAGATTCAACTTGGCAATCTCCAGCGGTGACACGGAATCATATCTCAGACGACCGGCATTCAACAGGTTGACCACCACAAAGAGTTTCTCGTCCAGTTCGGATTCATTGGATTGCCGCAGCAGGACGGTCCCCGCTTCGTATCGGATCTGTTGCATAATGATAATGGGGTGGAGTATCAGTGCTGCTTCTTGCACTTTGTCGTGCACAAAACTGTAGTTCTTGTTGCCACAATTTTCAATATACCGTTCCTTTTCACATTGTTTGAGTGCCTGTACAAGTTCGTCATCCGATTCCGGTGCCATCACCAGAGGTGTCAGTGCTTCCACTTGCGCGAGTCCGGTGAGTATCATACGGAGCGTGTCCCGATGAAACCTGGCACCCAAACAAGCCGCCACGGGTAGAATCTTGGGTGCGACTTTGGATTGTTGTAACTTGTCGCGCATAAAATCGAGGAGTGTGGTGGTAACGGCCGACTCTTTTCGAATGGCCGGTTCGTCCCAATCCCAACTCTTTTTAATGATATCAAACCACAAGAGGTAGTTGCGCGTGAGGAATACGAGATATTGCGTGACAAAAAAGATATTTCCTTTTGTTTTGGTATAGACAATGTGTGCCAGTGCTCGTGTTTCATCTTCGGACAGGTTGAGCACATTGGAGATGAATGTATTGATGGTGTCCAGATTCATTTCGGCCAGTCCTAGTGTGGTGACGTGATGGTGATGTGTATTTGGATTGTTGTTGTTGTTGTTGTTGTTGTTGTTGGACTGTTGTTTCGGTGACTGTTCTTGTTGTTTTTGTTGTTCCTGCTGTGCCTCTTGAACGCCATGTAGCCACTTGGAAAAGCGATGTTCCTCATCGACTTCATCGGATCTATAGGTTCCAACAAACATGACATGCTTCAGTTTGCTAGTGAATAGATAATGTAGCAATTCCAGAGAGGCATTGTCTGCTCTGTGCAAGTCTTCCAATACCAAGACCACACTTCTGACTTTGGTGGCCAAGGCTTGAATGAAGTTGCGAAAGACGTAATGAAAGCGAATGACTTCTCCACTGGTTTCTCCTGCTGCTTGTTGTTCTCCAATGATTTTGGACAAGCTGGGTATCATATAAGTGAGTAGAGCCCCCTGTTGGCCCACTGCCTCTAGAATATCAGCCTTGACTTCCTCTATTGTCTCTGGTTCCTCCTCTTCCAGTTCTCGACAAAAGTGTGAAAAGGCATCGACAATGGCTGCAAAGGGATGAAGGTTATCGGGTGCTGTTTCCGAGCAATTGCTGTTGGTACTGTTGGTGCTGCTCAGCACGCCACTGCCACTTCGTTCTTCTTCCACACAAGTATCCTCCGCTATCATCATGGCATGACTTTGTTGTTGTTCTTCAAATTTTCCAGATACCCAAAAGAACTCTTCTTCGGTCGTTCCCAAATGATCGCGGAGACGGGCGACCAAGGCCGATTTGCCCGTACCACTGGCACCACTGACCAAGACCAAGCTGGGACTATTGGAGCGACCCGCCGCTGTGCGACGAAAGATGCCTTCCAGTTTCAGAATTTCATCTTCGCGGCCACAAAACACATTGCGAAAGACCAAGGGTTTGCTGGTACGGCGTAATAACTCGTCATCCATCTTTTGTTCATAGTCGTCGACGGATGTCAGACTGTGGCGAAAATCACTAGTATTACTACTCGTACTCGTTTCGGTGATACAACTGGCGGTGGCACTGCTGCTTCTCATGGACATCGATAAGGATGACTTGGTGGTGGTGGTGGCCATTTCAACAAACCACAACAGCAAAAGCAAAGGGTAGCTTCCTCACTATATATGACAGTGTCAGGAGAAAGCTTGGAGATGGGAAAGCTAGCTAGGGACAATAATACCAGCCAAAGTTTGGGAGACCCGGCACTGCGAGAGAAGGCAGGTAAACCAAGAAGTGATGGAAGATAGACTACTAGCTAGCCAGCTAGCACACAAGGTCTCTTTGCTGCCACTTCCACTGGTACCAGTATTGCTTGGAATGAGGATGATTTCATGATTTCTGCCTCCGACTAACTCCCAAGACCCAAGACCGCACCACCGCGTCGTTGTGCAGGGTTTGTAAGCAGTCTTCCATCCGCTGTTAGTTTTGAAAGACAATCTAATAGGAAATGCTGCCGAGAACCATACATACACTAACTGGTACAGAAGCTGGTACGGTACAGCTCTGGTACCACTCCAGCTTACTTATCAGTACGAACGTACCACTAGTCTACTAGCTAGTATGAGTATTATTAATAAACCAGCTGTACTTTGTCTTGTTTATTCTTTAGGTTTTTCAATGCCTCCTGCAGACATGGTTCATGTGTTAACCATTGACCATCATAAGTCTTTCAGATGACTTTCTCTACTCAGCTTACCATTGCCGTGACCAGTGGCGGTGAGTGAATAGTGTTGACGTGTGCTCA
The DNA here is from genome assembly GCA_903772945.1 of Seminavis robusta. Taxonomy (NCBI): domain Eukaryota; phylum Bacillariophyta; class Bacillariophyceae; order Naviculales; family Naviculaceae; genus Seminavis; species Seminavis robusta. The sequence goes on from CAICTM010002057.1 coordinate 2,632, forward strand.
GTGCTCAGGTGCTCAGTGCTCACAGTGCTCAGACACAACCGCTTGACACTCATGATCAGTTATCATAGTGCTTACTGCTCAGCACGGACCACGGTGCAGTACACAGTACAGTATGGTAGACACAAGCCCGAACTGCCCTGCGGACATCAGATCTTCAGATCTTCTGATCCTTGATCCTTGTACCGCTATTCTGGTAGTACCGGTACGTATGATAGTGCACTCACGCACCGCGATAACCTACGAGTACATTGAAGGTGGGACCAGCACAGGTCTCAGTAGTATCGTATCGTACCCATGGACCATGCTAGCTAGCTCAAGGGAGACACAAACCAAACGTACCGTAGTCGACTCAATAGATTGTTGGAGCCAAGCCAGATAGCCAGTTACAATACCCAGAGAGCAGTTGCACGGAACTCACTTGAGGCAGCTGAAGCTAAAACTAACTGTGCCCCAAACAAATCATACCTTCAAGTAGATTTTGAAGACAGATCGCTTCTGCAAACATGCTTGTCCGCTTGTAATCATATCCAAGATATCACCTTGAAGCAATCAAAGTAATTATTGGGCGGCAGCTTTCATTTTTAAGAACGGAATTACTATGAAATTCTTGGTTAGATGGGACAGCTATGTATGTATGTGTGGGAATGGGAGCCAGGTCGTGGGCAGCCAGCAGTGCACTGCAGGGGCTGGAGACAGCCAGCAGCCAAGATTGAGCAGACCCACGGAGGGAAGGACTACAAGGAAGGAGGCCAGGGAAAGGGGGACAATTGATGAGAGGGCAAAGACTTGCAATAAAGATCTAGAGCGCCAATATCATAGTACTGGCAGCCAAACAGTCACACCATCACTGTGTGGGAAGGGAAAGAAGGATCTGAAATCTACTAGCTAGCTAGGGCTAAGCGACCGAGAAGCAAGGACCCACAGAAAGAAGCTGATTTTAAGCCTGTGGAGCGGGTATTTTCAGATCGCGGGTGAAAGAAAGCAACCCAAGGAAAGCGACACAACCAAAGCCCAACAAACACAACACGGCGAAATCAATAAGGCGGTGCACAACCACATAGAGACTTCCACCATGAACTCCATTGACAAAGAAGTACCCCTTGACAAGGTTCTATCAAGCTTTCTGACCGATTAGGGACTACAGGATGTAACATTGGTGGCAAGTGATGGCCAAAAAGTGCGAGCCAACCGGTACATTTTGGCCGCCAGATCTTCTGTCTTTCGCCGCATGTTTCTCGGCAATTTCTCAGAGGCCACCAAGCCACAGGTAGATGTTGGCTTCAGTGGAAGCATCATGCATGAGATTGTGGAGTATGTTCATACAGATACTTGTACCAGTCTCAATGGGAAGAAGCGGAAGGCCTGTGATGAGAACAAGGCAAAGCAGTGGGATGCTCAAAAGGAGCTGGCTGAAAAAGTGGTGGGTCTCTCAGCTGCTGCAATGCACTACAATTTACCTAATCTTGTCAAGAAAATCAAGCAAACCCTCTTGAACTTGATGCAAAACACCCCATCTTTGTTTTTGATGGTCTTGGCCACTTGCCACAAGGAAGGACCCTCTGTTCCATCAGCATTGCTTGAGATTGCTTGGTCATTTGTTCGGACTAACAAAACAACCCTTACGGATTCAAAGGCAATTGCATGTGTGGATGCAACTCTAGTGGAGGAGATCCTGAAAGATGAAAAATTGGAAATGGATGAGTACACTCTATTTGTTTTCCTGACACAATGGGTTGACAGTAATCCAAACGAGCGTCAAGCCATTGCCAAAAACCTGGGAAGCAATCTTGGGCTCGAAAAGATAAATCCCGCCTATCTTTCAACTTCAGTTGTGTCGTCTGGATTGTTCATGCCTGACCAAATCAATGAAGCCTCCAAAATCAAGCTCTGCATGCTGAACAAACCCACAAAGTCACATTTCAACATGACCGATTCTTCCTTGGATGGAAAAAATCTCTCACTGCAGAGACTGGTGATGATGGGTCTGATGATGAGTCTGATGATGTCAACACAGACATGCTCACTTGTCTTCCAATCAAAGAGGGAATCCATGAATGGACTGTGAAACTATTGGACGACAATGACGGTGGTGGGGCAAGTGCTGTTATTGGCATCGTCTGCGACGAAACATTTGTGGACAATGGATCTCTGCTGTATACACAAAAGGGTGGGTGGGGATACGATGACTTTGGTAATGCATACAGTGAGGGCAAACCAGTTAATCCTAACAGATTGAGTACTATCGGTCTGGGCACAGACGTCAAGCTGACACTCAACTTGAGTCCCCGTAATGGGCAACCTTGAACATCCAGCTTCCTGATTTTGGAAAAGATGATTTTTCTTATGATATTGTCAACAACCTACATGATCATCTGAAATTGCACCCTCGAGGGTTTCTTCCCGCAGTATCAACCTGCTCTGGTGGCAAGGTCAAATTTGTGAAGATGAAGAAGCTCCCGGAAGTCTAGCTGGTGCTGAAATGCAGATCAGATCTGTTCCATGGTACCCTAAATCTATTCATGTGAAAAGGATGGGGTCTCATGTCGACAAATGCAAGCAATCAAATCCACAACATAATCAGCGGAGGAAATCAATTTGTAAAGGTCAAAGTTTTTCGTCGCTTGGCAAAAGAAGACGGAAGCTAACTGTTCCGTTACTGTAGCACAAGTCAATCTCGCAAACTCCAATGTATCTACCCCTTTTAAAGTCAACAGTGTTGCATGGGCGACCGAACATAGTAAGCAAATATGTTACAAATAGCCATGAAGCCTTCCCACGTCTCCCCGATGCCATGGTAGCTTCAAGTCGCCAGAGAAATTGCAACGGGCACGAAGCCAATAGTTTCCTCGCCGCAGCCACGGGAGTACGATGTAGTACGGAATCCTTCCATGTCGCCCACACCGGCAACACAAAGTTGACCCTCGCGTTCCCACCCACCATTCGTGCTCTGTGTATGTGGCCCAAGCGCCCAATCCAATCGCCAACTTGCTCAATGCACCACCACAAGAAGAAGCAAGCACATCCAAGAAAGGTAAATGTACGCATTATTCTATACAAATAATGCAGGTTTGCCTGCATTCAACCCACTCAAGTTCTGCACCTCGACCGTTCTAACTATTCTATCTGTGTTGTCCTGTGCCCTTGAGTGCTTGTATCGAACCAAGCAACATGCTAGTTTTTGCCCAATTCAGTCCTTTGCTCGAACGTTCGCGTCATCTCTAACTGCATCGAATCGAATCGAATCGAATCATTGCTTGCTTTCCTGATCCTTGGCAAATTTGGCAAGCGCATTGTTCAAAAATTCGTTGAACTCTCGTCGTGACAGCTCGGTGTCGATCTTGCTGTGTCGTAGTTTTTCATTCAATTCTGACTGCAATGAAACATCTCGGTCGAGGATTCGCTGTTGCAATATTGGTTTTCCTCTCCAAAAGGCGCGAAAGTCGTGATTCATGAGTAAAGCGAGGACACCGTAGCACCATACAAAGTCCGTGTCCCACCAGTATTCGACCACCCAACTGCCCTTGGGCATCCACAACATGTGGGACAATCCGTTCCCATGCACTCCAATCATCATGTTGCACGTGTGTGAAATTCGGAACTGTTCCAACGCCGGATATCGTTCCATGTGCAAGTGTCGAAAGGATACATCGGGATGATCCGTCAAGGTTTGTACCAACCACTCGTGTTCTTCATCGGGCATGCGTCTGGCATTGTTTTGTCGGTCAATGTAGCAGGCAACAAATTTGTTCTTGTCTTTTTCTTTCTGTTCCAAACTCGATGTCGTGTCTTTTAATCCTTGCGCAATATCTTTGCTCCATGCTTCGCTGGGAAAGTATCCTGGATTGGACAATTTGGCATGCATCACTCCCAATGCCATGTGATCGCACCGATGTCGATTGACAAAAATGACGGCATCGGCTTCCTCCGCCATGGTGCTCCAATTATTGCGTCGTTTGCTGTTTCTTGGAATTTGATATTGTCGCTTTTTTTCTCGCACCCATTCCAAAACACCATCGGGCATTTTTCCTGTATATTGTGGATGCATGGCTCGCGTTTTGTCGTCATTGTCTTCCAAGCCCTTGAGTTTGGTAGTGCCCAAAATGGAGGATTGCCAAAATGCCAAATCGGCAATCATTTGGTTGGTATCCTTGTCGCCCTTGAGTTCTTTTCGTGTAAAATGGGGTGCATGGACCCATGCCACTTGGACGGGACTTTCGGACAGACTCGTTTCATGACCAGCGGCTGGAGGCGCCACAGTGTTGGCCACCTGGTCCATTGCCGTGTAGGCGTATAATATGAATTCGAGATAATGGTACAAGTGCACATACCCATTCCCGTTGAGGCTCCAAAAATCATTGCTGTCTTCATACAGCGAAACTCCGACTCGTACGTTTCGTCCATTCTCCGCAAAGGGCTTTAACAGGTGCACATTGTCTTCAAAGTTTAATGTCTCTTCGACGCCCTTGATTCGCAAGCTCATGCAATGCGTCAAATTGAAGGGATGAGGAGGTTCCCAGGTTGTCGCTTTGAATCGTTTAGTCCTGTTATCCCCACCACGCAGCGTGGGTAACATGCTTTCATCGTTCCATTCTGGCAAGATCCGGTCGTTGGAGAAGGGAAGATGGAGTAAGGAAATGAAGCTACCCAACACCAGCATTATATATAAGCTGTGCTTGGACAGCATCTGCAACACTTGTTTCGTCGTAGAGGGCATGGTGTCTTCCGTTGTTACTATTACAACTGATAGATGGTTCTTGCAGATAATAATCAAGAGAATGGGATGTGATCTACGTGCACCCGACAACTCAACGGGCTCGGTCCCATGTTGAGTTTCCTCGCGGCCTGGCGGGGCTGCGGCTTCGCATACAGGAAGGAAACCATGCATTGAAGATGCCAATCCCTCCTAGCCCCCTCCATGACGCTGCCCCCCCCTTATACTGAGCCCCAATACCACCCTAAGAATTGAAGACCATCGCACAGCCCTCACTCAAGGTTGTATCAGTGCCAAAAAACGTCATCAAGATGCATACAAAGCGGCTTTCGAGACCCATCAAGCCACCCTCACTCTTGCTGATTTGGACTGTGCCTCTTACCGAAACAAAGATCACGTCAAAGTTTAACCCAACAAGAGCGCGACAAAATTTCCAAGTATAAAGAAGCATGCGACTCCAATCGTGCTTCCTTCCATCCCTTTGTTGTTTCTGTGGATGGCATGCTTGCCCCCCCAAGCCAAGATTCTCTTACAATGCCTTGCTTCTGCTACTGCCTCCAAAACTCAATTTTCCTATTCTCAAATGATGTTCTTCATGCAGACCCATATCTCAATTGCCCTTGTGAAAGCTACCCATTTATGTCTCGGTGGATTCCACAAAGCCAAACCCTTTGGCCCCTCTAATGGTGCTCAATTTCTTGCCCCTGATCCCACAGAAATTAGTCCTCGAATTTCGACTGTTCTTTGCTTTTTAAGCCTGGCCCCGGCTGGTTTCCGTAGGTAATTTCCCTACTCTAAACCCCCGTTTATTTCGTCTCCTGGAGACGATTTGCTTTAGGGGTAATGGTACCGATGGGGGCAGAGGTTTGAATTATACCCGGCGCGCATTACTTAGAAGGCCCTGTAGAAGTCTACGTATTCGACTAGTAATAGTATGTGATTGACGGGGATACCAGTCAACGCAGTACATGCCACATGAAAAGTCGCCCTATGCGTTTCTCTCACATTTGTGAGAGAGATTCATTTTCGAACTATCCATGCCAGAGGGTTGGGCCTTCCTAATTTCTTCAGGTTGTTGGTTCCGACGAAACATGTTTTGGCGCCGACCGGGTTGGGAAAAAATATCGATTGGGTCCCTTCATCTTGGTTTCCACCGCTAGTATGCGAATTGTTGGAGTCGTTGGAATTGTTGTTGCCGTTTTCTGCGGGAGGTGAGGTGTTGGTATTATTCTAGCGGGCCTGTTGGTTTGTTGATTGTCCCTGGGAACCAGAGTATTGGTTGCCATTTTTTTTCTTGTCCTGGTCCGTATGTTCTAGGACCCACTTCTTGTTTCCAGGCGTCATCTGCTTCCCACCTCAGTTCCTGTGGCTGCCATTTTTGCTTGGAGTTGTTGGTCTTGACACGGTCCCAGCCTGGGAGTTCAACTTGGCAAGCCGGCGCCGTTCTTTCTTTTCCTTTCTTCTTTTTGGGCACGGGTTTTTTTGTTGCTTCTCCTATTTCCAGAGTTGTATCCATTGTAGCATTTCTCCTTCCTTGCTTTGTTGGTCAACCTCAGCTTCCGTTCCTCCAGGGAGTAGTCTTTGTAATGGTCAAGTATGTTTCTTTGATTTATTATGCCTCCAATCACTTCTCGAATAACCCTCGACATACACAAAAAGTTTCTCTGCAGAGACTCAGGTTTAGGCCACCCCACCAAAACCTTCAATCTCAACAAACAATGTCTCAAACTTGGAATCATACCAGGAGTAGCCTCCCCTTGTTTGCTTGTTTAGCTTGAGGTGTTGGAGGTTCTCCATCCTGTTGGAGGAATTCAATTCCTTGTCACCTCTATGCTCATAGACCTCCACCATTTTCTTCCAGGCTAGGCAGCTATCCAGGGTATTCAAGTATGCATGGACCTTGGAGAAGGCATTCCCACCCTCTGTCTTCATGACTAGGATGGAGAAGAATTCCTGAACTTCAGCATCGTACCTGGCAGGACTACTTTCTTCCCTCTCCTCTTTTTCAGGTGTCCTATTCGCACGTATTCCTTTGTCATCCTTGATGGTAAGGAGATGCCCATTTCTCATCAGGGAGCAGCTACTTAGGGCAGAAAGGTGGAAGGAACTTCCAGTGGTTTTTGCTTTCCATCAATAAGCCCTTGAAGATTATAGACAATACCGCTGGCCATTCACCATTGTTTTGGTGGTGAGTGCAGAGCTTGAGAAGGAGGCTAGATGTGATTCTAGGGTCCCATCCTCATTGATGGAGGGGGGACCAGCTTTCTTGGTCTTGGGCTGTAGGAGCTCATTGCGGCTTTGGGCTTTGGGTTCATGCGCTGCTTCATCTTCTTACAGGTTTTCAGATATCTGCAGAAGCTTGCTCATTCATCACTGCCCTTGAGTCTTTCCTTGCCCGGGTCACTGTCGCTACCATCTCCAGCACCCCCTTTTTTGTCAAGCTTGAACGTGACCACCTTGGGCTTAGACCCCTTAAAGTCCTCAGTTCCAAGGTTGGATTCGGTCTCAGTTCCACCAGATTCATTCTTCTTGGTGGATCCTTTAGATGGGGGTGTGTTGTAGACATCCTTCAGATTTTCCTATAGCTCTTTCTCAGCTCTGCCCTTGCTATCCTGCAACTTCAAGAGCTCAAACTCAGCTAGGGCTGCTTTCTTGGCTTCGCTGGCCAAGTCAATCTCCACAATCCACTTGTCCTCGTACTGTTCCTCGATTTGGTCGTGTCCAAATTTCTCCTTCCAGTCTCCCAAATCGATATCCATCTTGCGAAGTCTTCCAGTGGTGGATCAGTACTTCCAAGTGTTGAGTGCTTGGGTTAGGTCATCCAGCTGTTCGAGCTCTACCGTACCCATATGCTGATATCTCTTGGCGCTACGGGAGTACTCCCTTACTTCTCCTGTTCTCACTCTCCTCCGCCAGTCTTTCTGCTTTGATCCGCTGTTCAAGGAGCCTTGTCGTGCCTCAGGAGTGTTACAACACCTCCAGTAGGCACCAAGCCAAGGACTTGACCCTTTCAGTCAGACAGGAGTGCCAACAGAGCTAGGGCGGCCAGACAAGAGCTCTCCTTAGCTGGTGCCTTTTTGTGTTGTTGTCTCAGTTCTCACTCTCTCAGCCTGAGCTTGTGTGGGGCAGCCTTCGTTATTCAATCGTGCGTTGGCAGTCTGGGAACAGTAACCCAGTTTAACGCTATCTGCTCACCTCCTACTGCTTCTCTGTCCCCTTGCCGCCAAATCGCTCAACAGGATAGGTATCAACTGCTTCGGTATCAAATGGGCTACAATCTAATCAGTATCGGTCTCAATCTTTCATACTATTTTCTTAACTATAATAGAAAGGACGATCCTTTCTTTCTGCTGCTTTGGCTTGGGATAAGCCAGCTGTGGGGGCTGGAGCTGTAGGCCAGCATAGCTGTTGGAGCTATCTCTGACGGTGTCCAGAGCTCTCGCTTCCTAAAAGAAGCCGGGGCTACATTGGTGGGCAGCTGGTTGGTGGCCAACAGGGCATTAGTCAATCGTTGCTGGATGGCAGTTGCGCCATTCCTCGCTGGACAACGTAGTAGTCCTGTTGGCGCTTGCTTCTTCTTTGGGCTGTGGGGCCTTTGGGTACCAATAGCGCTGTTACCAGTCGGCGTGTGGATGCCATCAGCCCACTTGCCTCATGGCTGACAGTGGATTGGCATTGGTCTCCCCATTAACTGATGGTGTCAAAGCATGTGTAGGTGCTGTGACAGGTTGCCTAGCAGCTACCACGAACAAGGCTTCCAGTTGAGTTGTCAGCTGGTCCTTCAACGCGACGATGAACTGAGCTTCCATATGCTTTATGTACCTTTTAATAACCACACTGCAGTATAACCATGTAATTTGTGTACAGTTGTAGCAGAATTGCTGATAATCAGGAACTGCTTACCCTTCATCTTGCTGTGTACAACTTCTCCGTCATAAAACCATCTGGTGGTGAAAGTGTAGTCTTGCTCCGTTACATAAAAAGTAAGTGGCATAATAGTCTCCAATTCATGTTCCACAAGGATAGATTTGACTTGACCTGAGAAAAAAACCCGAATCTTGCAGCCGTTGTCGAATTGAATAATCATGGGGTGCAACCATCCCTTCACATTCACACGCTTTTCTCACAAAAGCCCCAAAAATTGAGCCACGGGCACCGTTGCGTATGTCCCATTGCGTCATCCTCTCTCCATTGGTCAGTAACAGTGCTCCCATCCAAAGTACAACGACTTACTCCTGATTCAAAAACACTTACGAGGACGACACAAGCCTGGTTGCTATTCGGCAGCTTCATTATATAAACTTGCAAAGGCAAGGGCTGTCAGCGCGCGCCTTTATCAACACTGCAACGTTTTCAGCGTATCATTCAGCTAACAACAACACCCTCTGGGCACTCCTGTTCCTCTTCCAGCCAGGCAGGCAGGGCTTAGAAGGCCCCAATGATATGCTGATGGCCAGATCCTCCTTGTCAATTAGAGTTCCGAAAGAACCGAGGGAAGGGGTTTTAACGATGTCTTCAAATGAACCACATCCCACTCAACGCTTGAACCAAGAAGGGGTGGCTTTAAAAAACAGGCCCCGATATTGATATTGCTCCACATAAGGTAACAGGAACCAGTGTCCATGCTTGATTGGCCATTTGAAGATCGGAATCCATGGAGAGTGATTTCATGAGAGATCAGGGAGCATGGTACTTGATAACACTAATCCCAATTACAACACGGAAGGTCCTATGTTATCATGTTACATGCGGAAATAACGTATAGTTCTTAATTCAGCATACTATCGGTAAGCCCTTGACAGGTAATGCAGGAACAATCCCAAAGGGAGGCAATCCGAGGACGACATCTCACACATATAAGGCTCTCCCTCTCCTCGAATACAAGATGGAAGGTATGAATAGTGCACTTCAATGCACGACTTCTTGGAGTTATAATGGCATGGCTCCGACCGCATATATTCGAGTCCCCAAACCATCGATTCAGATCAGCATTTCAAGTGATTTAGAGCATCACAGGCAATTACGGAAAGGCATGGTTCAGTTCTCGGAAAGCACAATGGTGGAACATGGGTTCGGCCAACCACGCAGGCGTCAATGATGGTCTCAATATCTTATTCTGTTGAGGACCAATGTAGGGCCATCGACAACAATTGGAATTACACCGAGCCCAATCTTGTACGATACTTGGAGCGGAGTTGTTGCTCCCCCATTCAGGCCATCGTCTTGGACTATGAAAGCAGTTTTGCATTCCGATATCTCTATACTCACTTAATGGAATATGCAAAGACTGAGTCATGAAATTCAGGAAAGGTGTGCTGAAGAATGTAAATTGGGGGGCGTAACACTGGTTCAAGTTGAGAGTAGTCCCCGGCGAACACCAAGTTAAGTCTCCCAAATGGTTGGTATTCTTCTTGCATCAAGGTCTTGTTGTAGTGGAATATCTTCAATAAGTCAAGTTCCCCCGCGAATGAAATTTCGTCGAGTATAAGCATCCGTGCGTCATTCCATTCTTCTACCAAGTTTTTCGCCACACTTTCCCGATTTCTGTTCAATCCCACAGATGAATGCGTTGTTTCCCCATGCAGTATTGTTGCAGCAACCCCCGACATAGCAGTGACAACAATGGGTCGGTCGTTAAATGGATGATCAATCCAACCGCAGAATTCTTTGCAATAGGCCATGACTAAGTCAATTACAGTAGACTTCCCACTTCCTCCAGGCCAATGTAGAAGAAGAATCAGTTGAGTGCCACGACTTCCCTTCAAAATCAATAGGTTTTTACGAGAAAGTCGGACTTTTGCCTTCAACCCCATATCCGGAACTCCATCCTCTAAGTACACCTTTTCAGCATCCTCTTCATAATCGTTCCGCAAACAAGTTGAAAAAGGCTGCACGATGAGCATTGTAGCCGCACTCGAAAGCCCTTTCTCGTGGTTTGGGATAGCCAAAAAGCATCGGTGGGTCAACCTGGCCAGAATGTCATTTCGCAACAGACCTCGTACTTGCGCCACCCCCCGGGCCTGAGTCACTTGGTGGTCATCTTGACATCTCTCCTAGCGCTTCGCATTCGGCTGACTGTGACCCAGGTCATTCTTACTCAAGGGCTTCAGGCGGATTAGTGCTCACACTTAAAACATTTGCCCTTTGTGGTACCGTTTGCCATGGACATGTTGCGTGCAGACTCTTTCTTGGTCTGAAGCCACCACCGAAAGGTCTGTATAAGTATTGAAGCGGTTCAAATTGATCTGTTGCAGCTCTTCTGTTTGATATCTTTACTTTATCAACCCAAATCGCGACCAAGGAAGGTGATTCAAGCGCCATTGGAAAGAAGCAAGGTTTCACTTTTTGGGCTTCTCCGTTAGTGTGCACAAGGCATCAGTGTGACGCCTAGTCAAGCCAATGCCTTGCATGTTGCCAGTGTGCAAAGGTCTCCTATCTCATGGTTAGCCACTTCGGGAGTTTTCCTTACGGAAGGATGTTCGTGGGATATGGACCAGTAATTGGATTCCAAGTGGCAAATTCGTTCTTTGCCATCAATCACAACAGTTATCGCTGGTATCGACGTCAAGTTCATTCTTCATTAGAGATTGTTGAATAGCCTGGACCATACGCACGAAAATGATGAAGCAACGATAGCCTGATTTGGGCTAGAATCACACTGCTTGCACGCGGTCTGATAGGGAAAAGGTAATCCTCGCATGAACCCTGCCAGATAACAAGGATGCACTGGGTTTGGCCGGTCGCTTATCACGCAGTGTGAGTGGACACGAAGGGATAGCATTTAGCCGGTAAAACGCATGAGGTGAAGGACACCTCCATTACGTCAAATGAAGGGACATGTGAAGGGCGCTGCCTACCAGAAAGTCCCGTTTTGAATCTGTTGTGCCCTTGCGCTCAAGATCACGTATCCACTCCTCGTAAACCTCTGGAAATCATGAGCATCTATTGACAATCAGATCAATATGCTACCAGTCCTCGAAAAGCTTCCCTCCAATGAAGGGCGACGTAATCTAGCTGGATTGTTTTCCGTGGCTCAATACATACTTCCAGATGCTCGTTTGGATCGGGCGATACATAGTTCTAGCTCCACTCTCTCAAACCACTGTTTCCGCGGTCTATAGGGCTTTGGGTAACTACCGGACGACCTGTAAATGCCGGAGTTAACAAACTAGCTGTATGAATAGCATCATCCGTCTGCCTCCTCACCTTCTAGCATATTTACCTTCTGGGCCTTTTTGACATGCTACCCCAAGTGCAGGCGCAAGATGGCAACCATCCTACAGCTGAAGCAACATTGAGTTTTTTCCAGGAGCTTTGTGTGGTGTTTCTACAAGACGCCGCTGCAATGTCATGCCTGATCTTTGAATGTTCTGGTAGGGAAGCAGGATGAAATTGACAGGTTCCTTTCCTGAGAAGACGACGGGTTCTTCGTTATTCGCTTTTTTCAGAACATCGTATTCATACACTTCACCAAGTCTTTCAGCGAAAGCATAGGTGGTCTGGGGTACGGACTTCTTTAATTCAGCCAAACATCGATGCCGCAAGTACAAACCCAATAGCACTCCCGCATAAGTATCCATTGCCTGGTTCAGTTCGCCAGTAGGAAGGCACAGTCCAGGGACACGATACTGCTATTCGCGACACCCAAAACCGTCCCACACTTTTGGCATCTGTCCAGAGGAAGACTTAGGCCAATTTGTTTTCAAAGCCGCATTGTGCCGGATAATCCCTGATTACTCCAATGCCTTACTTCTTTTGGCTAATTCCAACAAAAATTACTCCGCGCTGAAGTGAGGTTCACACCGAAGTTTAAAGCACGACTCCCAAGCTGGCCCGGATCGGTCGATCCCCGCGGCTTCAAGACCCCTTAGATGTTCCGAGTCTTCGAAAGCTGATGAAGGTCATGCCAGGTGTACACCAACGTTTTGTCGCCAACTACAAAGCAACGAACGTGGACAAATGGCCCAGTGTCAGGCTATAAAAGGCCATTTTCTCCTCATACGAGGTTCGGCTTGGCGACGCTTCCGACCTAAATTTCGACACGTCGAATGGGGACATTTGCACTCAACGTTCATGCAACAGGTCGTGGTTGGTTCGTTCCCCCCTCGGTTTAAGGCTTGCTATTGGTTTCAGCAACGTATTAAACGACAATCAAAACCGACAGAGCATCGCATGGAAAACTGACTTTACGCATTGCTGACACATTCTTTAGATCTTTGTTTCGACACAGATAGGGGAGCACACTATAAGTGAAGCGTGCGAAGCGATGCTACAAAAATACCCCTCCCCACATACGCAATTAAAGTGAACAGCGCAGAGAGTTACCGGCGCCCGCTGGTGTATGCATCAACAAGAACAATCACAGAAGATAAGCCTAACCTGTTGGTGAATATCGTGGTTCTGATGACACTTCTTGTGGCAAATTGCGCATACCAGTCAGTTTTCAAGAAATGAAAACACCAGACCGCCGGCAAGATTCAACTCAACATTTACATCTTTGACCTACGGGACAGGTACGGATGGAGGAGTCTTTCGCCGGGTTAACAGGCGATGTTGAAAAGTTCGCTACGATCCAGAGCTCCCAGAAGTCCTTATTGTAACCCGAAACATTGATTTGTTCGGCGTAATGAATGAGGCAATGATGGATGAACCCCAATTAGTGAGCGAAATGCTATTTGGGATGTGTACACAAGACGTGTTTACCTATTCTGAAAATGAGGCACATACCACCGGCCAATTAAGGCGGCAGCTTCCTGGGAACTGATGTGGTTGGACCGCCTTGCAATCCGCAATCCGCGAATGCCTTGTCGAGCGAATTGATGGAAAGCGCGAAAAATCCACGACAGCACGTACCCCTCTGTCATCGTTCAGTTCATACTGCCACTCTTCCGCGATTATAGGGAACACTTCTTACCAGCGAACATGGATGAGCACTCCTACAGAAAGGCACGGCTCCTGAAACTTAGATAGAGGCATACAGGCTTTACAGAGCCAAAACAAAACCACAAACCTCAAGTGCGCACGGTGATGGTTGTAGGCAGTGGACTCCCTCTGTGTTCTGCGTTGCCGACGCGGGTTCGGATAGTCTTTGGGCAATACTTGTTGTTGAAAGCGGCTACTTCATTCTGATATACCAACAGAGGCAACAAGCTATCCAAAATAGGGAACAAAAGCTATGTGGTTAAAAAGGAAAACATAGCAATCACGTACATTAAAACTTATTTTCAATTTTAAGGAAGCCAGTGAAGTACGCAAATGTCTTCATTTGTGCTATGTGGAGGCACATTCCGACTCCTTGCATGGCAACTTGGACTCTGAAATAGCTGCTGAAATCTCGATTTTGGTAGCCGTCACTGATTCTGGAAGTCCACCAATCATACGCATTGTTCCTTTGACGTCCAGGCCAGCGCTCGGCTAGCTCGCCTGTGTTTCACTCAAATTCGGCTTCCACTAGCGACTTTGCTAGGCTTGTGGCGAGTATGAATCCCTCACCAGTCCACGAACTGTGTGCCCCATGAAAATGGGATCAGGAAGGCTGTAGTGTAGAGCATGGCGAGACTCATCCTGGAAGCGCCATCCTCCCAACCTCGCAATGTCAGCCATGGTGTAGCCAGGTAACGCTCCGCGATTTCGCCTTTTGTGCCACACTCAAAGAGTACCACGGTTTTGCCGCCTCGTTGGTGTCATGTGGCCTCTATTCAAAACATATGCACAGTGCAATACGCGGTTGACCGCCTTCTTGAGTATCTCGATTTGGCCTCCCCAGTTCAAGAGTTCCGGGATCTATGGCACCACTTGGCGTCTCAGGCTCCAAGTTAAGTCGCTAGTTAGGATTGGGCCCTGTCAGTGAAGCCTGTATCGAACATATCGCACTTTGGGGCTGGGGTAGGACCACGTCCGCACATAAGTTCCATGAACCATTCTTTTGCGCTCGACCAGCATTGTTGCACTTGAGCATTCTTTGACAGGTGATCCACAGAAGCCTGTTGATAAGATGTGGGTATGTTGACGTCGTAGCTGGCATATAGTGGAGGTTCCATGTCGAATCAGACAAACTCGGATTATCTGAACATCCAACTTCGTGGTTAGGTGTTTCAGATACTAGTGAGGTAGCCGTTGGAGCCAGGATCGGCCCATTAGGAGGGGATAAGGCTAGCAGATTACTCTTCTGGAATAATCCTACAATTTAAACACAAGCCAACAGGGTACAAGTTAGCACTGCATTGCTCGCCTCATTTTTGGGTTTTTTTCGGCAGTATTGTGTCCTGCCATTCATCGACTGGAATTGGCTCTCAGCCTATGGGCCTATCCCTTCGCTATTTCAATTGTACTCTTTAGACACTGTCGTAACATACCCATGCTACAATAACAGCGACTCATCCTCATGATAGACCTGTTACATTAATAGCCTGCGACACGAGCCCAATCGCCCGCTCACTCCTATGGAACGCATTGGATGGCCTGATCACAGATTATTGAGCTCCAAACGTTATCCCGATACAGTGCTTCTAGTAATGTAGGTGACCACCCTTCTTATGTCTTATTTGAGGTAGCGAACGCGATCCAGCTGACGTATTGTGGACGAGTAACGGATATCTGCCGGGCGGGCCAGTGGATGGCCCAACTCGAGAAAGTTACGTCTGGCCCTCGAATGCCGAGCCACATCACCACAGCCCGATGTTGAGATTCCTCGTACAAAACGTCAGTCATCCTGCTAGGTACTGTTTCTATCGTGTGACGCACATGTTTACAAGCATGACTTGTGATTGTCAATACTTTCAGGAAAGATCCGGGAGGGAGAGGTTCTTATTACCAAAAAAAAACACCCTGTAGTAGCCATCCGCTCAGTAGCGTGCCAAATTCTGAGTTGGCTCGCTATCTGAAAGGCACTTGAGGTACCCCTATTCTCTTTCACAGTCCAGTTGCGATCTGCCGCTTGCGCCACTTTCAAGCCCCAAATGCACACTCCTATTTTCTCTGCTCGAGCTGCTTAACAATTAATAAGAAGACCAAATCAATATTGATCCAAATTTCTGTGCAAGATGGCGTCCCCGCTCGGGCTAGATCACAAGCCAGCAGAGCCATTTATTTATGTACAGGGTTTTGTTGTCTCAAACCATCACGAGCCGGGGCCAAAAGAAACCAAGAAGCATCTCAACACCTCGAGCTCCCTACCGGTACAAGCTTCACAGGCAAGCAAAAATATGTAATTAATCCTAGAACATGTATTTTAAAATGTAAATCTTCTACCAGCCGCCCCTTGCATTCTCTGCCCAACTTGTCGGATCGAGGCATCTCGATTTGGATGTTCCTGTATCAAATGACGTGCCTTGCCTCGCCAATCATTCTCCCTCAAAAAAGTCCAACAAGGGCGCTCGTCCTCTGTAGCACAGTGTTATGGCGTCTCCACATCCT
>CAICTM010002058.1:0-18753 GCA_903772945.1 Seminavis robusta
TGGGCGTCGTGGCGTGTTGAGCGTCCCGTTCCCGTTGGGAAATCACATCTTGGAGTTGCTGCCACTTGTGAGGTCCCGGTGAAAGGACAAAGAATCCTCCTGAACCGGGTTCTTGGGTCCCCGCTACAATCAGATTTTCCTTTAGTAATGGCTGTAGTGACACGTTGTGTTGGGGTGTCATCATGTCAAAGAGATACTCGAGATTGGCCAGCGGCATGACATCGGCATCGAGAAAGAGGACCCGTTGATACTGAACCCATTGCAAGACGCGAAACTTTTGCATATTAATGTCGTAAAAGCCTTGATGCGGCGATTTGGGAATGTACTCGACATGGTCAATGTGACTGGCGCGCAACCACTCCAAGTCGGTAGCGGGTAACGTGGTGGCGGGAGTGTTGTACGACATTTGGATCAACAGCACAAAATCTGCCTTGGTGGAACCATAATGCTCACGCAACAGTGTGGCTTGGAGCATCACATTGTACAAGAATCCACGGTACGACGGATTTGACGGATCCACACCGCCAATCAGAGATGCGTAGGCAAACTGTCTGTTGCTCGTCTTCTTCTGTTTGTCATTTCTATTGTGGTTGTTCCGAACTTTTTCGTCTTGTGGATCAGGATTCTTCTGTTGGGAAGGCGTCAGACCAATCTGCCGCCACAAGAACAGACCAATCAGGACATGCAACAGTATCGTACCAAGACGAACATTCGATACTCGGTTCATGGCTGGTTGCTGCAACAGCACCAACAACACATCATCTCAACCTCACAAAGAGCATCCATTGCCATGGCAACCATAGTGGGATCGTTCAGTGTCCACGAAACCTTATTGGATTTGCAACAATCCGGGACTCGATTTATTCATGAACCATACGTCGAGTAGAATGCATGTGAGTGACTCAGTCACATAATACGACGCTAGAGTTCTCATGGTGACAATTATGACCTTACCTTTTCTCTTTTCTCTCTTCCACCGAACAGAAGGGAGCATCTCAATCAACCATTCCTGAACTGGCATGGAATGAGCAGTCACAACGGGTTCTCATTGGAACAGTTATGACCGTCCATTTTGGATATGGGACAACTGCCGTCAGCGTCAGTCGACTTTGAAAGGGCAGTAGGCAGGTCACTTGGGATGACGTCGATCAGATTGACGCACCGTTCGAAAGAATCTTCAAATCGTAGTTGAGGTGACCATAGAGTTAGAGAAGTTCTATTCTACTTATATGTTTCTTTAGTCCGCAGTCCGCAGCTGTTAGACTTTGAAGACTTTCTTTAAGTACCGGTACAGCTTAGGCACGATACTCTTTTGTCCTTGTTCAAGTGCCATGTCGATCGCTGCGTGTGTCCTTGCTGCAGATGCGTGTGCTGCATGTGGCAGCCAACAACTCGAGATGATCATGCATGCAGTGAGACTGACCGATTGTCACTCAGTTTCACGCACCCACCCAGGTTTAATCTACCTGCAACACAACACGAGAACTATAATAATAAGGAATTCACCCTTTACTGCTGAAGAAGATGATGATGGCAAGTGATCAAAGCGACCATGAAGCCAAGCTAGACATCGAGATGAATCTCAGCTTTGAGGAGGAAGAGGAAGAAGAAGACCTGGAGGAAGAAGAGGAGGACCTGGAAGCAGCGACCGAAACGAAGGATGATATTGACTGGCATGACAACAAGGAGGTGATGGCAAGCGCAGGTAATGGTAATGAAGGTGATGACCCAAGTGACTCTGCCAAACTTAGCGACGAGGATGATTCCATTGATGTGGATGCCGAGAGGGAGAAAGCTATCCGTGACGGATTCCTAGGATGTTTATTGGGATTCATCCAGAATGAGCTCTTTGCGAAATTCTTGGGGCTTTTTTCCAAGATGTATGTCTGGTTCCTCAAAAAGATTGGACGTGGTAGTGGTGACGACGACGGTGGTGATGTTGGAGCAGAAGATCTGGCGGAGGAACTGATGGATGCTGTCGACCCAGGAGCCACAAACTTAGTATCTCAAAATTGGACCTCCATGCAATCGGTAGCCCATGGAGGTGGCAGTGGAGGTGGAGGAGGTGGCGGTGGTGGAGCTGGCGCGGGAGGAGGTGTGGCTGGACCAGCTCCTCCTGGTGGAGCTGTTGGTCCGCCTCCTGGCGTAGCTGAAATGGCTACTTCTGCAGTACGTCTACTTATATATTGCTATTGCCAGCTGGCTTCTTCTTCCCTTCCACTAACTCATGGACTCTATCTTCTTTCCAAACTTTGGACAATTTTAGGCGCAAGGTGCTGCCAGTGCGTCTGCTTCTGGAGCTGCTAGTGCTGGTGCAGCTGGAGCCGCAGTCGGAGGTATGCTGGGAGCAAGTTTGCTCAATGACTTTGGTTGTTTTTGTTCATAGCTTACACTGCAAAATGTTTTTCTATGCCATAGGATTGTCTGGTGTTGCTGGGATGGCTGGAGCAGCTGCCGGTGCTGGAGCAGCAACCCAAGCTGCTGTGGCCGTGAGTATCGGTAAGCCTATCCTAGGAAGACTCTCACTACTCATTATTTATCAAAATCACCATCATATCTAACGTCTGGTGGTTTTATTTGTGAAATCAGCGGCCGTGGCAGCAGCAGCAGCAGTATCCAGCGGAGTCACCACACCAACCCCAGTGCCTGCACCTCCCCCACTCCCTATTTTTGATGATTTTGTACCGCCTGTATGTTCTGAACAGTCCCTGTTGAAGGTGGGCTTTCTTGAGCTTCAAATCATGGGAATTCCTCCGGATACTCTGTTTGATCCCCGTAAGAAGAAGCTACTGGAGATTCTCTTTCGAGATGTCTACAATGAGATTACGGTGAGTCGGTTGGAATCAATCGGTCCCCGCAGTGTGTTGAATGATTGATTGTAGCAAGCCCAATGAACTCACGCTATTGCTTCTTTTCAGGGAATGTGTTTGGATCAGTATTTCCGTGTATTACACTTTGCCGAGGTTGTCGACTGGGAAACGGACTGGGGAAACTTTACCACCAACAGTACCCACAGCATCTTCTTGCCAGGTTTTTGGGGGGATCCCGAAGAAGAATTTTTTGATGCAGGAGTATTTGCTGGCAGCTTGAACAGCACAAACATGACCATCCACCTTGCCAATGCCACTACCAACGGCACGAAAGCGCCGATGAATGGCACTGTTCTGTCCCCAAATCCTACAAACAGCACTGCCTTCAACAGCTCTATGGATGCAAACTACACAGAATTTCCCAATTTGTCTCTGCCACCAGATACTCAGTCACCTGAGGTTCCTCGAGGAAACCTCGACCCATTCGCTGAATGGCTCTACCGTACAGACACGTCATTGGAAGAGTACAGAGAGCTGGTTGCCAGCAGCGTCACCACAACCTCTTGGAAGGCCCATGTTGGCTGTGTCGGGTGTCCTGACCATGAACCACTATTTGAGCTTCCTGATGGACCAGATTCCAGTTCAAGAGGAAGAAGAAGACTAGCGCTTTCCTGTCGCCTTACAAAGCATCAGCATGCCTCTCTCCAAAGGAAATTGGAGAACGTATTTGGGAGTCGGAATTTCGACATGGCGGAGTTCTTTCCTCTCTTTGCTGCTTCCTTTGGATACAATCTTGACCCCACCTTGCGCAATGATGGGCAGAATAACACGCTCACTATTGTTGGTACGAATGGGACCGAAGATGCTGATGATGGCTTCCAGTCGTCAGTCATTTTTGCTACCACCCGAGCTGTGACTCCAGATGGAGAGATTGATGCTCAGTCTGAGCCTGTTAGTAGCATTGGAGCGACCACCATTAGTCAAGCTTTGCAGCTAGTTGAAGCAAACAATGGGACTATTCGAACACCCTTTGTTAACACTGAGCTCTCAACCATTGAGGATTGTGTTGAAGAAGTTTCAGCTGGTAATGGACAATCAGACTTCTGCAAGAATGTGCTTGATGATGCAGGTGTTGATGTGGAGACATTGGGAATCTGCTTGGAGAACCCAAACTCCAATGACTGCCAGGAGATCTTGCCGGGTGTCATTGAATCCTCAGAGAAAGTGCTGGAGGCTGAAGACACAAGTCCAGGCAGTGGAGGAACAGGAGAAGCTGCTAGTGGTAATGGCGCTGGCAGTGGAGGGACTGTGACTATAAGTGAAACAGTAAATGAAATCGAGAATGACCGTGGTCAGATTGATAATGATGAACCTGAAGTGACACAAGAGGCCACTCCTGAGAAATCTCCAACAATCACCAATGAGCCAACACTAGTCGAACCTACTCTTTCCTTGACCAATGAACCAACACTCACCCTCACAGATGAACCCACATTCTTCGCTACTAGGGAACCTACTCGGTCCCCAACTGATGATCGCACTGTCGAGCCTACTGTTGAGCCTACTGATGATCCCACAGCCTCGCCTGCTGTTGAATCTACTCTCTCCCCTTCCATTGCACCGACTCTGACTTCATCTGACGTTCCCTCTCTTTCTCCAACAAGTATCCCAACAGACACCCAAGAGGTGCGCAATGACAACACTCCCACCACAGTCTCCCCCAGTGCAGTACCAAGTTCAGTACCAAGTTCAGTACCAAGTGCCTCACCTAGTCAACTTATGAGTTCTAATGACAGCACCCAACCAAGCACCCAACCAAGCACCCAACCCAAGCACCATACCAAGCACCATACCAAGCACCATGCCAAGCACCATACCAAGCACCATACCAAGCACCATACCAAGCACCATACCAAGCACCCTACCAAGCACCCTACCAAGCACCCTACCAAGCACCCTACCAAGCACCTTACCAAGCACCATACCAAGCACCCAACCAAGCACCATACCAAGCACCATACCAAGCACCATACCAAGTACCATACCAAGCAGCCTGCCCAATGAATCAACTGAACCAAGTGCGGTTCCAAGCGTGGCTACCAGCATATCTGCAAGCACCAGTCCAAGCAGCCTGCCCAGTTCATCGTCTGAACTAAGTGTGCTTCCAAGCACAACCCCCACCGGTATTGCTGATGACAGCACCCGTCCAAGCAGCTTTCCCAGTGGCACCCCAACCGAGCCAAGCGTGTTCCCCAGCATGAATCCCAGTACCAGTTACAGCACCATGCCAAGTGGCTTGCCCAGCACATCAACTGTGCCAAGTTTAGCTCCCAGTGTCCCACCCACCGCTTGTGATGCATCTTTTGTTTCACTGGAATCCACCTACAGCATTGTTTTTAATGGAGACATCAGCTCATTAGAAGACGCTGAATTGACTTTAGCATTCTCAACAGCAGCAGAAACAATACACAAAGGAAGCTCTTGTCCACCTGCAGTAGAGAGTGTTGTAATCTCAAGCAGGCCAGCAGGGAGCAATGCAGCCAGTGTCAGGGTTCAGGATTACCAGCGTTGGGGTGGAAGGAATCTGCAAACATCATCTGTTGGATTCACTGTTACAGCAACCCAAGAACAAGGAAGCACTTTTATTGTGGCTGCTCAACAAGGACTGTTTTTGGACCAGTACAACAATGTTCTTAACACACCTGGGGTTGCAGCTGCATCTATAGTCCTCTCTGCCAGCGCGTCCAATACGCCATCCAACAGCCCATCCAAAAGCCCATCACAGCAAGCATCCAGTGTACCTTCCTTGATGCCATCCAATCAGCCATCAGTGTATCCTAGTGATATGCCCTCAGTGCAACCCTCAGCTAGTCCTTCCAATCAACCCACAACTTCTCCTTCCTCAAGGCCAACAGTTACACCAGGAAACCCCACAGTCAGCCCAAAAAGTGCAAATCCATCGATGTCACCTTCTGAGAACCCATCAGCGATTCCATCAGGGTTTCCATCAGCCTATCCATCAACCGGTCCATCTGTGTTGCCAAGTAGTGCTCCGTCAATAATCCCAACATCAACCCTCTCCTCATTGCCTACCAACACTCCAGGCAAGCCCACTACCAGTCCGAGAACTTCCAACTCGCCCTCAGTGAACCCGTCTGAAAGCCAGAGTAAAAGCCACGCACCAAGCGATAGCCCATCTTCACCACCTTCAACCATCCCTTCTTCAATTCCTTCTGCCTACCCCTCGAGGACCCCCACATCATCCCCTTCCTCACAACCCACTGATACCCAAGGGAAACCCACAACAAGTCCAAAAATATCAAGTAGCCCATCAAATGTGCCATCTGAAAGTCCAAGTCTAAAACGCGCATCGAGTGATAGCCCATCTTCACCACCTTCAACAATTCCTTCTTCGATTGCATCTTCTCCCCCATCGAGAACACCAACATCATCCCCTTCCTCAC
Organism: Seminavis robusta; assembly: GCA_903772945.1. NCBI lineage: Eukaryota > Bacillariophyta > Bacillariophyceae > Naviculales > Naviculaceae > Seminavis > Seminavis robusta. Next base: position 6,275 of record CAICTM010002058.1, read on the forward strand.
TACCCACTGATACCCAAGGGAATCCCACAACAAGTCCAAAAACATCAAGTAGCCCATCAAAGGCACCATCATGGATCCCAAGCCAAAGCAATGTACCAAGCATAGGCTCATCATCACCACCTTCAGTTGTTCCATCTAGTGTGTCGTCAACCACCCCCAGCATCTTCCAATCCAGTCTGCCATCTACTAGTCCATCAATTGCACCTTCTATTGATCTTGGCTCAAGCCCCTCTGATGTTCCTTCAATGGTTCTGAGCACCAGCCCATCTGGTGCCCCCTCTCCATCTACCACCCCAAGCAGCCATCCATCTGACCTGTCTTCGAATAGTCCCAGCACCAGTCAATCCACAATACCTTCAAAACACCCATCAGATCTACCATCCAGGTTGCCTAGCACAAGTCCATCTGGCATGCCTTCAGTAGTAGCCAGCTCCAGCCCATCGACATTGTCATCGCTGAGCCCTACCATCAGCCCTGTGGACGCGACACCTTCAATCCCCAGCATAAGCACCCCTTCAACTTCATTCCCATCTGCAAATCCAAGCTCTAGCCCTTCTAAATTTCCTTCTGACTCCCCATCATCAAACCCATCAATGTTGCCCTCCATGAGTCCATCATCATTGCCTTCATCAAGCCCAAGCTTCAGTCCATCAGTGGAGCCATCTTCGGCACCATCATCAAGTCCATCAACATTGCCTTCGTTCAGCCCAAGCTTGAGCCCATCAACAATGCCTTCTTCACTCCCATCATTGAGTCCATCAAATGTACCTTCCACCAGCCCATCAGATACACCATCGATGCTTCCTAGCATCAGCCCTTCAAATATTCCATCCTTGACTCCTAGTGTTGCTCCATCGGATGTGCCTTCTCTTAGCCCATCAGATAGGCCATCCATGCTCCCTAGCATCAGCCCTTCAGAGATTCCATCTTCTGGTCCAAGCGCGACTCCATCGGATGTACCTTCTCTTAGCCCATCAGATAGGCCATCTATGCTCCCTAGCATCAGCCCTTCAGATGTCCCATCTGCCAGTCCAAGCAGCCATGCTCCGTCTGATGCGCCTTCGATATCGCCTTCCAGTGCTCCATCTGAGACTCCACTGGCACCCGGCTGGTCTTGCCAGAAATTTGAGAGTTGTAGCAGCACCACGAATGTAGGCACCTCAGCTTGCCAAAATATCTGGCCCACATTTTCTGACTGCGTTACAGACTGCGAAAATGCTTTTCCAGGGGCTTGTGATGCCATTAATTATTGGAGTGGTGCAGAGAGCACTTCCCCGAGTCCCGTGAATTGTTGTTATAAGGTTGATCCTGCCTGCTCCACAACTACCTCTACCAATCCGGGTGATGGAGCCTATCCATCATATTTTTGTGTAGCTACTCCCTAGCCATCATTGGCCCATGAGACCTCGTGCAGGTTGCTTGCATGTGAACAGTTAATGAAGACTTTGAGACATTGAAAGGCCACATTGTGCAATTTTTTTTTAGCAACTAAGAGTATCTACCATCTGGTTTTTTATTATATTAACAAAACGGGACCCTCTTCTCTAATCGCCAGCTAGTTGCGTTCGGGATCAGTTGATAGATTTGGGGTCATTTTTCCATTTAGCTAGCTTCCCATACCGTTCGGCTGACTAATGTTGGTATCCTTTTTACAATTCTAGATTCAGGAAATCTAGAACCACGCTTTTTCGGAAGCACTCTGATGAAAGCTCTAAGTACTGTTTATCCTATAGTAATCTGCCGTTTCCTCTCAGCCACCAAACACGAAAAGGACCGACCATGGCGCCTTGTGGTTCCGTTCGCCATCACAAATCTTCATTAACAGGCAATCAGATGACTGGAATCAATGTACGTTCCCCAGGTCGACCTAGGCAGCCCTTGGCTAATCTGGACAACTTCTCGAAACCATCGAAATCGATCGACAAAAACAGGGCTGAGCGATCATCCACCAAGCGCAATGACACCCTTTTCCCACCAAGAAGCACAGCTATCGATGAAGATGGCTTTCGAAACATCCCAGCAAATAAAAGGACAACGCCAACATGCAACGTAAAGAAAAAGAAAAGTCGAGCAACCTCGCCGGATAGGCACTTCTTCCAGATGATGACCTTTGGCTTTTTCAGTACAACACTGTTGCAAACGATAACAAGGACAAGCATGTTAGTGATGACGATACCATCAATATCTTCGATACCACCGGCTCTGCATCCATTGCGTCGAACACATCATCCACCCCGCCGCGAACTAATACTCAAAAGAGGAATGCAAGTGCTGGAAAAAGGAATAAGAAGAAATTCATGAATAAATTCCCACAGCCCATCGAGACCCATCCATTACCATTGCCACCAATCCTGGCAACAGCAACAAAAACGCCGGTAGTGTGGGACGAGGTTGTGCCTCGCAGAGTCATATCTAGTCACGCAAAGAAACATCAGAAGCAAATTGATAAACCCACGAAAATTCCCAAATACTCCATCAACAATGCTGTATCCACACCAACTACCAATAGGGATGAATGGCCGCCGCTCATCAACAACAACAACAACAACACGGGATGCAAGGGCCCCACGTTCAACACACGGACATTGGATTCAGATTCCGGGAAACGCATGTCGTCCTGCTGGATTACCACCACAGCGACGTTCCAGGTATCGACTCAAAGAATCTATTCGGAAATTCCTACAGGCTGAGTCCATCAATCAGACGGACACTACAAGAGTCGGAACCACTCTCCGTGACCGATATCAGCAATACCAAGCTGGATACCTCTATCAACAACTGACGACGTTATCTCCTCTGGGAATTAGCCACACGTCTACGGGTTCCTTGTCATGTTCCAACAATACAAACCATCAAACGTGCCAACTACAACCGACTCATAAATCAACCGGCTTCAATCGAGACAGTGCATTTACTACGGCCAATAACTTGGCATCTATGACCTGTCCTCCAGCAGATGACGCTCATGTGACCAAGACACAGGATGGAGTCACACCGGGAAAATCAACCACTGGCAGCAACACATGCAAGCACGGTGCACAAGATGAAACTCACAATGAAGTCTCCTATGACACAACAATCTCGACCAAACAAACAACTGGAATGCTCAAAAGCGCTGCTATTTGGCTGCAGGCTACCACTGATACAATGCTATCTAGTGTCACAAGTCATAGCAATATTATGTTTGCAACAAAAATTGATCTAATGCACTAACTCATATGTACTTTAATAAGACTTCTGTACAAACTACAGCTTGCTATCACCTCTTGGAGCAGCTACAAACTGCCTCGAGGATCCTTAGCTAGCACAAATACCTTATTTGCAGTTGGTGGATTGGGAAAATACACGAACAAAAATAACAAAGTATTATTTTATATGCTGCGCCTCGCTAGACTTCCTGCTGAATTCCTGCTTAGCGGAGCCATATCGAACCAGCGTATCTCAGACGTACAAGACACCCACCGTACACCCCACAGCACATCGTTACCTTTCATCTCGCTCCACATTGCGCACGTGCTCCTCTCTCTCAGTGCCTTGTCAACAACAGGCAACCAGTTGGCCAGCCATGCCTTGATGTCCCCCGGCCCCTTGGCCATTTGCTCCTCCAACGGCGGTTTGAATATGACCTCAAAGAGTCGAGCACAGACAAGCTGCCCGCCCAGAGCAGCTAGCTAGGCACGACTAGTAGAGATTAGGTGAGTGGAGAGACTCGCCATTTACTGAGCCGACCGTCTCCAGTCCCGGGGTACCATTCGGGACTGGTGAGTCGCGGATGAATCCCACACGGCGGAAGGGAGTCCCGGGAATGTGATGTCCACGGGACAGCCTTCAGTCGTGCAACCCAAAAGCCAAAGGCAGAACAGGAGGGAGCGTAGCGGGGTGGGAGAAGTAACCCCCTGTCAGGTGTAGGCAAGGACAAGGGGCCACGGACTAGGGTAGGTTAGTCCTCGTAGAGTTCTTCATGGAGAAGAATCTCTTGAGTGTTGGGGCGCTTGCGCCGGGAGGAGGTGGCGTCATAGGTGCCTCCCGGGAAGTTTTGCCCCATGGTCCAACATCTGTTGGGAGTAGTGGTGGGTGGCGGCAGCAGCTTGGATGCGCAGGTAGCGGAGCATGGCTCGGACTTCCCGCGGCGAGAAGGCGGATGCATCCGAGTAACATGTGCGCAGAGAAGGGCTGTGGCACCACCAGGACGGAGTGAGCGGGCAGAAACCTTGTCAGGGTTGATGCCGGTGTCGTGGGAGATGAGGGCCGCAGCATGGCGGAGGGCTTTGGTGATGAACTGGGGCTTCACAGGATACCACCGGTTGCGGCCGCATTGAAGTGGTTGAAGAGGGGAGTATCGGCGTCGGCGCCGTTGGTACGGAGGTGGTAGACCACACAAGCGAGGGACTTCACCGGGCAAAGCACGGATCAGAGGTCGGGCGGTGGCCCACGGACTCGCGCGGACAGCATTCTTTTGGTCAGTGAACGTAAAGTGGCATCGGTGAGGCATGCGTGGTTTTTCACGTCATTCAAAGAGATGGTGTCGCCGCGGACTTGGAGGCCGCCGCGACAGTGAAGGAGACATCACAGAGGCGAAAGGCTTGGCTTCGGATTCAAGGTTCCCGGTGTCCAGGTACTCCGCAGGCGCAGGAGCCAGAAGAAGGCCAGGATGCAGAGGTCTCGGACGTGGCGGTTGAGGGTGCCCCAGGTGGCTCATCTAGTCCAGGGCTTGAGCATAGCTCAGAGGATGGAGAGTTGACGGGGTAGGCTCGGTCAGGGGGCCATCCTCATCCTTGAATCCTTTGAGGAAAACAGCGAGTATTGGATGGTTGTGGTGGATCCTGCTTCGAGCTTTCTGGGATCAGGGTGATCCAGGTCGGTGATCCCCTTGCCGACATCGAGAAGGGCCTTGTCCACTGAGTCAGCTCGGACATTGTTAGACTCGCGGTAACGGTTTCCGAAGACGAGGAGGTAGCAGGCTTGGATTCTTGGTCAGGGATATCACAGAGGGATGGGTGGACGCCAAGGCCCGCGCTGAAGTCACACCATCGTCCGAAGGTCGGTCTCGGGCGGCGGCCGTCTGGAGACAATGTTCTTGGAAGCGGTCTGCAGCGCAAGGCGGAGATCAACTGTGAACTGACCTCGGTGGCAGAGTCAACACCTGCCAGGTCTGTTCTGCGGATAGCGCTGTTCAAAGTGGGCGAGAAGTTCAGGCAGGGTGAGGTGTTGTAGACGCAACGTATCATCAGCCATCACGTTAGCAGGACCCATGATGTAGGACGAGAGGGCGCAGTAGCAGTGCTCTCGCTGGTGGCGGCATGCCGCAGGACCATCTGAAGTCACGCCCCTTTGGAGATCTGGAGAGGCCGGGGTGTTGTCCGAGAGGAGGTGGTGACGCAATGTTCCGCCGCTTGCAAGGAGTGTTGGGCGAGGATGGCGGCCTGTTCGAGGTCACCTGTTGGGGACGTTCCCCGTAGGGTTGTCCGTGGACACTAGCTGAGCCTGCACATCTGGAGGGAACGGGAACCTCCACAGGTAGGGAGTGTCCTCAGAGTCAAAGTAGAACCGCCCATTCAGCCTTGTGGCGTCAGTGGCCCGAAGAAGGATGGGTCCGGGGGACGATCTCCGCCAAGTGTGTGGGCGGTGTCAGAGGCTGGCAGCCAGATCGCAATGGCATCGATGTGGGATCTCAGCGCAGCATTGATCCAGATTCTTGGAGAGCGCTGAACAGCCCAGTGGAGCCCAGGATGGCAACAGAGACAAGCACAGCTTGCCAAGGATTTGCATCCAATGCTTGTGGCTGACTCTGCGACACCCGGCCAGTTCCTTGAAGATGTCAGCAAGCGCCTGCTTCCGGTGGGCCGGAAGTTCCAGAGTCTGTCGGAGGGTGTCGATGATCCATCCCAGAATGAGTTTTCGAGTGGCCCAGCTCCCATCCCCTTGCAGGAGTTTCTTCAGAGAGACAGCCTCATTTCGGTGCTTCTCACTGAGGTTGGGGCGCGCGAGAATCCAAGTTGTCACGGTAGCTGACATCACCACGGCATGTGGCACATACATCCGGGAGGAGTTCTGGCATGGCTTTTCCAGTACTCTGATGCCTCGCACCATCTACTTCAAAAGGTTTCAAGATCGACCCAAGGATCTAAGGACTTGGTGGTTGTGGAGGAAAGCATTATCCCTCTTCGCTCCGAATCTGACTCTGGGTGTACCCCTAGGGAGGTGGCTTGTCTCTGCTGACAAGCTCCGGATGCGCCACAGGTTCTTCTACGAAGTCGATGCCAACGTCGTCTATCAACAAGTTGACAATGAGGAGTCTGAATTTTGGATGTTCCAACATCCAGTTCCGAACAAGGAACGGACAGTTCACCGCTGGGAGTTCGAAGATGAGACGACAGTGGCAGTTGGTAGTGGTTACACAGCAGGCATTCCTGCTCGTCCACTACCACCCACACCGACAACATTTGATGATTTCCTTGCCACTTTGGAGCCTTGGGAAACAGCTCTCTATGATGAGCTTGAATGGATGGTGGACGCTTACTCCGTCCTGCAGATTGTCACAGCCATGCCATTTTGGGTGGCGAGTGATGGGGCTGCAGACATTGATGCCGGTAAGGCAAGTTTTGCTTGGGTTCTGGCAGACAATCGCGGTCAGATTGTGCTTCGGTGCTCTGGTCCCGTTTTTGGTATGGTTCCGACTTCCTACAGGGCAGAGGCTTATGGCATTCTATCCCCTACTTGCCTTCTTTTGGCGATTGCTGGAGTTCTATGACCGACCCAGCATGAAGAATTATGTGCGCCTGTGCGACAATGAATCCGTTACCAACAAGTGTGCTGGCTGTCTGGATTACACCCCAATGATTCCTTAGACTCCGACTGGGATGTCTTGCAGCAGATCGAGGATTCGTTTCGGGCTGCCGTCACAGTGCCCAAGATGGAGCACATCAAATCGCACCAGGACAAGCACAAGGCCATCGAAACGCTACCTTTGAAGGCTCAACTGAACTGTAGAGCTGATAAACTGGCAGGCAGCTACATGACCCGACACATCCAACAGGACCACTCCAAGGTGCTCCGATTTCCGGCCAACTTGGCCCAGCTGCACCTTCCCAAAGGGACATGCACGTACAAACTTCCCAGAACACTGCGGCATCTCAGGAACGACCAGCCATTGTTCGACCACATTGTCAAACTTAATCCAGATTGGGACGAGGACACCCCTGCACTGGTTGATTGCACAGCCCATGGTCGTGCTGTCAACCGTCATGAAATCCACAAACCGACAATTGTGAAGTTCCTATTTCAATAGCTGCCAGTTGGGAAACGAATACACTGGGACGACCCCAAGTATGATCACCACTGTCCCCGTTGCGGCGGTGATCATGAGACTGAGACCCATGTTTACAGATGCCCACATGTTGACGTGGATTTGTGGCGAGGGACCATGCAACGAGCGATCAGTACAAAGTTGCGCAAGGACTCCACAGACCCCTTCCTCCTGGAAATTGTTCTTGATGGGCTTCAATACCACTTTGAAGATCGATTCCTACACCCGTGGCATTACCCAGACCGGTATAGGGATCTTGTTGACACTCAAAATCTCATTGGTTGGGATAATTTCCTGAGAGGACGTTTGTCCAAGCATTGGGCCAAGCACCAAGATGCCTATTTGCATCGGGTCGGCTCCAAGGAGACCACCAAGACCGGGCAGCTCTGGGTCACCAACCTGGCTTCCGTTCTGATCCAGCAGTGGTGGAATCTCTGGGAAGACCGAAATGCCGCCAGGCACGGCCGGGATCAGGAACAGAAATGGCGCAAGAAACACGAACAGCTCCAACGAGAGGTTGAGCTCCTGTATGAAAAAGCGGACCTGCTCCCAGAGCATCTCCTTGATACCATCTTCAAACGACCCCTGGAGGAACAGATGGCCAAAGGGCCCGGGGATATCAAAGCATGGCTGGCCAATTGGCTTCCAGTTGTTGACAAAGCAATGAGGGATGAGCATGCCCGCGAGCAGCCTCCCCAATCAGGGTAACTATGTGCCGATGTGGGATTCCCGTAGCAATAGCGGGCGATTTAGCCTAGAGCAGATAGTTAGTCGTACAGCACCCTCCGGAGTTTTGTTCAATTTCTCCGGTGGGGGGGCTTACACTAGGCCCATCCTAAGTGGGCGCCCTCGTGCGCCTGAGGAATATGGATTCGTCACGGCACCGTTCAGCGGATCGTCTGACGAGGTGTAGCCTTTAAAATAAAATTTCGTTATTTTTTTGGGGGGCGCGCGAGAATCTCGTCGATGGTATGGAGTAGGTGCCTGCGCAGCGCTTTCATACGGGTTTTGCCTCCTTGGCCCAGTTGGATGAAATCGTCAACGAAATACATCATTGCCCCCAATGGGCTGAAGCAAGGGTCCGAACGATGGTCCCGCGAAGCGGCCAGGTTCGGTCTCCAGGAGAGAGGTGGCGATCCCAAGGAGTTCTTGGGTGGCCGCAAGGTCCTCCATCTCTCATGGTCTAGGTGTGGTAGACGGGTCCAGGTCATCCATCGCCTTGGCATGTCGCTCAAGTCTGTGCGGAGGACAGGCCCTGGGGGACTTTTGGAAGCGTTCGTTTGCTCGGTTGCAGGTGGTCTCTGACATGCCACTGAAGGTGGGCGGCGACTGGACCCATCCACTTTTTCAGCCGGCTACGTTTTCACGGGAAGCCGAAGCACCACGGAGCTTCCCCTCTGAATCTGTCACTACAAGAACAACAACACTAATAGCAACAAACACAACCAATCGGTCATACCATTACACTACCTATTAGCACCATTAGAAGCATTGAAACGAAGTGAAAGAACCTCAGGAAGCCTGTTTTCTGTTATCTGGTTGAAGAGTACTGTTTTACTAAAGGAATCCACTCAACGTCATCATGGAAAACAAACCTCCTTTCTTTCTCTTTACAACCTATTCAAGCCAAAAGGATCGATACCTCCTATCTCCTACTCCCTCGCACCTCTCCTATCAAGCGACTATCAAAGCGGCGTTCTCCCGTTCAGATTAGAAAGCCATCCCCATTGAAATCCTACTGGATCGGGCGGGTTTTCTCTTCTCGGCCGCCGCTGACCAAGTTGGAAGAATTTGACAACAAGAAGAAGTCTCCGGTCTTCCACAGCACAGTACAGAAAACAATTCCCATATGTATTTGTTGTTTTCTGAACTAAGCCCCTGACGACCGACGAAATCCCATTGCCGACCGATCCTCTTCTTCGAACGATCGATCTTCTTCCTCAACAACAACAGGCTCCGGTTAACCTTACCCCTAAGGCAACTGACTGATCTGAATCGCGAATCCGAATCGCGAATTGAATCGAATTAAGGAATCGATTTGAATCCAAGACTTGCTACTCCGTGAATCCATCAATCTTCCCGCGACCATACCTTTTCCTCCGTACGGATCGAACGACAGCCTACTACCATCAAGAAGGACTTCACGAGATACCTGCAGTGACCGTCGAGAACAGAAACACAGCTGTATTTCTTACTTTCTCACCGGCCACTCTGGGCTTCTCCCGACGTCCTTGTTGGAACTGATCCTACTGATCCAACCAGTTCTATCCCTATACAGACTGATTGACTGATCGACACCTGCTACTGTTACCATTGATATCTAACTCCTCCCCCAGAGGAACAACAAACAACAACAGAGTTCCTGTAAGGATTTCAGCTTTTGTACCCCTAGGCTTGGCTGCACTTTTATCGTTTCAACAGCCCCTCCCTGAGATACCCAGCTCCTCTCCAAAGGATCTCACCCCCACAAGAACTAAGCAACTACAAAAGTTGCCCCTCTGTTTTGGTTACAGATTGTGAAACATTTCATTGACACAGCCACCTCTCTGCTACTGCACCTGACTCTCCTACTGAGTGTGGAGCTCCAAAGGATTGAGCCCCAGACAGAACTGCAGTGTGGTGTGGCATAGATATTAAAAACATAACTGACTCTTTCTCCCTCTCATTGATTGTTGAGTGACTCTCCAGTGACTATTCCCAGTTCCACCTGAATCGAGTACCCTCTCCACATCTTGGCTTGACTCTCTGTTGCATTGTTATCCCTACAACAGATTGAGTACCAGCCTCTGAGCCAACACAGTGTCATCCAGTAACACAGCCCCATGAACCAACAACACCCCATGATCCCCCCACCACTGCCTCTACTGGCTATAGCTAGCGTGACTTCTCCAGTTTCCCTGAAAGAATCCCTAACAGTTTGGCTCTGATCCCATCTCCTCCTGCAGGTAGTGGTATACCTGCATCCAGATTTGGCCACAGCCTTTGATCCAGTGGCAACAACAACCCAACAACTTGATCCAAACCTTGATTACCAGTGCCTCAGTGCATTGCCCTTGAATAACCTCTACATCACTATCCTCTCGCCACCTCACAAGCAACCTTCACTGCTTGAGTTGAAGCAACGACACTACAGTCAACACTCCAGGATGCACACCTCTTCCACCCACCCACCTCCCACCCACTATGACTTCCCCATGTCTACCCACAACTTCACTCAAACCCAAGGTCCTTCCAGACATCCCCCCACTCCCACACTTCACCCAACCAACCACACCCATCATCCTCCGCAGATTACCCAACACCACTCCCCAGATGATCAGCAACAGCTCCTAAGCAGCAGCCATCTTGAGGATCACACCCTTCCGAATCACACCCTACCCTATCAGGGAGGATGCCTTTGTTCTCACCCTTGAACAGAGGCACGCCTCTATCCTACAACACACCATCAACCATGACACCTCCCAACTCCTACAACAACACTCCAACACCAACAGGATCTCCCCTCCTGCCCTGGCCAGCCCACTCCCAGTGCCCCCTTATCCTCCTTCCATTGACTCAAACCCCTCGAACAGCCCACAACACTCCAGCAGCCACTGTGCCTCCCTCCTGGGAACCACAGACTGCCAGTGTGTCATTTGACCCCATCTTTTGCCTGCTTGTTGGCCTCTATCTAACCATTTTTGTGCATTGGATGGGTTACACCCTGCTCTGGTCAGCCTGAGGAGTACCACCTCCTACGGGCTCTGCTGGCATCTTGCCTTGCATGCCAAGGCAATGGCCACAGCCTGGGACCTGATCACCCAGACACACGTACTGGCGAGCACTCTTTGGTCTGGCAAATATCTGCCTCACGGTCCCTTGGTGATAATGGTTTCAATACCGAAAAAACCTGTGTAAGCCCATGTAATCACCCAGGTTTTGCGCTGCAGGTTCTCTATCAATTGTGCTCACCCCCCTACCCAGGGCATCTGTCTACTTGGTGCTGGCTCCACATTGGGCCAGTGGATGAGGTCATGCTTGATTGGGCAAACAAGTAGATGACGGACTCAGCTAGGTGGGGGTTTCCCCACCATTGCCCGCTCAATAAAGCCACTCCGTGGCCATAGATTGTTAATCTAATGAGTAATTTACCCCTGGCGGGCGGCGACTGGACCCATCCATAGTACAAGACATTGGGACGGCTACAAGTTGGGGCTCAACCTCATAGCGCAGCAGTACCAGTGTGAGTCGGATGCAGTCGATAACTTTTAGGAGCGAGAGCTCTGGGTTTCTCTACGGATTTCAGGGCAATTCCACTACTGGAACAAGAATCTATTGTTTGGTATCCTTGATAATGAGGGTACAGGCTGAATCTGCGCACCTCTTCTCTGTTACAATAGTTACTCAATGTGCAATACACGGCTCTTAGCCTTATTTGCGACTCGATAGGGTTTGAGTTCGACTACGTAGTCCTCGCGAATAGTCATTGAGACAGGGTTCTCATGGACTGCTAGTCACACTTGCACACTAGGTTGTCGATGGAAACATCGCTCTAGATATTTAGCCAGCGTGGAAAGCTTCCACGCTACTAGACAGCAACTAGCTGAAGTTTCCACGTGTTCCGGAAATGGACCGTGGAGTACGTAGAGTTATTACCATAACCTACGATATCACACTTCGAGGCCTCCCGCGGGAGACCAACTTCAATGAGCTTCACAACGATCTCTCTCATGGATTAGTTTTCGTAGCTTTCTAATCTCTCTCATAACTTTCATTCTCTCAAACTCAAAACACTCGAAAGATCTTTACACTAGCTTTAGCGTAGTGCATTTTGTTAACAAACACAAGAGCATATACTACCCTCAACACTATTCCTTCCACCTATTGAAGATTGCTCAAGAAAGCATTGCTTCAGCACTCGAGAAACATTGCCGTGACAAACCCATTCTTCCTCTCGTGACAATGACGAAGACAACACGGTCGACGACACTCGTTGCAACCCTACAAACTTCGCACCATTCCTGCAGGATGCAAATAGTGCCAAGTACACTTTCAAGTTAGCCATCATCAATGCTCCAACACTCCACATGAGACCATCAATTGGGCACGAATATGCAGAAGGTCTTCGTTGGACTCGACCTGCTGGTTCTGACGAACAACATCGTTCTTCTCAAGGAGAAATTCTCTCTCTTTT
>CAICTM010002059.1:0-18749 GCA_903772945.1 Seminavis robusta
ATTCCTATTTCCTATTTCCTATTCCGGTGAAGCCAAAATATAAGGATAGAGATAGTCATAAGCCAACAAAACTGAACATTGATGGTTCAATACAAGTTAGGGGTAGGAATAAATCATTAATATTTAAGGTTAGTGCAATCAGCATAACAGCACAATAAGCCAGCAGGAGTTCTAAATGTTAGAGTTACAATAAGGGAATGACAGCTGGTAAATTATAGAGTTGCGGGCGGCAACACACGACGTAGTCGGGTGTTGTCGCCAGGGCTAGCTTAATAGAGAAGGTTGCAATGAGGGAATGAATGATACCGGGCGGCAACACACGACGTAGTCGGGTGTTGTCGCCAGGGCTGGCTTCAAAGATGGGTGCAATCTCGAACATGATCCTCCTTCTTCTATCTGTCTTTCTGCCGAGGTCTCGCAGCTCCCGCTGACTTAAATTACCCCGGCAGGTAAACTGCCTGAGTTCTCAACCCCTTTAATGCTATTTCCTATTTCCTATTTCCTATTTTCTATTTCCTATTTCCTATTTACCTCGGCAGGTAAACTGCCTGAGTTCTCCACCCCTTTAATGCTATTTCCTATTTCCTATTCCGGTGAAGCCAAAGCATAAGGATAGAGATAGTCATAAGCCAACAAAACTGAACATTGATGGTTCAATACAAGTTAGGGGTAGGAATAAATCATTAATATTTAAGGTTAGTGCAATCATCACAACAGCACAATAAGCCAGCAGGAGCTGTAAAGGTTAGAGTTGCAATAAGGGAATGGAAGCTGGTAAATTATAGAGTAGCGGGCAGCAACACACGACGTAGTCGGGTGTTGTCGCCAGGGCTAGCTTAATAAAAAGAAGGTTGCAATGAGGGAATGAATGATACCGGGCGGCAACACACGATGTTGTCGGGTGTTGTCGCCAGGGCTAGCTTGAAAGATGGGTGCCGAACATAATCCTCCTTCTTCTATCTGTCTTTCTGCCGAGGTATCGCAGCTCCCGCTGACTTATCTATTTCCTTTTTCCTATTTCCTATTCCGGTGAAGCCAAAGTATAAGGATAGAGATAGTTTTAAGCCAACAAAACTGAACATTGATGGTTCAATACAAGTTAGGGGTAGGAATAAAAATCATTAATATTTAAGGTTAGTGCAATCAACAACGCACAATAAGCCAGCAGGAGTTGTAAAGGTTAGAGTTACAATAGGGAATGGCAGCTGGTAATTATAGTACTAGCGGGCGGCAACACACGACGTAGTCGGGTGTTGTCGGCAGGGCTAGCTTAAAAAAGAAGGTTGCAATGAGGGAATGAATGATACCGGGCGGCAACACACGACGTAGTCGGGTGTTGTCGCCAGGGCTGGCTTGAAAGATGGGTGCAATTTTGAACATGATCCCCCTTCTTCTATCTGTCTTTCTGCCGATGTATCGCAGCTTCCGCTGACTCAATCATACGATTTTAGCAAAGAGTGACTGGATTAAGTAAATTTTACTGAAACAGGTCACCAACTGCCAAATCGCTAAAACACAGGCTTTCAGCCTCTGTGGTAACTTTTCGGTTTTGGCGTGACTCTTTCATCTCCTCTGTGAGACTCATCAGTGCTGGGCTAAATTATATGTACTTGTGAAACTTTGGATTGTGTCGGCAGGCGCCGTAGATTTCGTTGCGTGTGTTGATCATTGTTTCTGGTGATTCTCGAGAACGTCGAAGTATTTCAAGTCTTTCCTTATTGCAAAGTTGGCAGTGTCGGGTCCGGAAGGTTTTGACACAGCTGATGGGGTTGCCTTGCCATAGAACGCTCACTTCGACGCTGTTCCGCAGGAGCTCTTTGTTTACCGGTTTCATTCTTTTGAATTGGTCGGCGAAGTGTCTTGCGAATGAGTCCAATTTTTGGTCGTTGTCCATGAGGTTTATGACGTCCTTGAAGTGTTCGTTGGTTCGAAGTTTGACATTACGTTGGGTTGTGCCAATGTATTCCATGTCGCTGTTTGTGCATTTGATACAGTATAGTACCACCTTGTTTCTGCAGACGTTGCCGAATAGACATTCGCCGTTCTTACCCTTCTTACGGAGTTGGCAGTTGCATGATTCGTTGCGGAAGTCCCTCGAGACGATGTCCCTTGTAAGCTTCCTTGAGAAGTCTCCTTGGAACGTTTCTCGGAGATTGGTGAATCGGTGGTATGAGCCTTTAATTATTATCACAAACAATCGGGCAACTTCAATGACCCCTGCTATCTAGCAACATCTCAAGCCCAGCCTCGGCAGATCGTCGCTTTGTTGGTCCGAGACGTAGGGGTAACGCACCAGGTTCAGTAACCGGTCCGATAAAACTCGTACTATCGGTACGGGTACCCGTACCGGGAGAGTAGCGTTACGGCTGTACGGTGGCACCTGTGCTTTACTGAAGTGAACAAAATATCTTTCATTCGTGTGTGGCTCATAACCTGGTGACAAAGCTTGACACCACCACGAGCACCACCAAGAAAACAGGAAACAAGAATGTTCCGTTTCTTGCTCTCCACCAATTCTTTGAGAGCCCATTTCACTGCAGCGCTACCGGGTATACCACAACAAAGCACACAGCAGAAATACAGTATGACGGGAGCCAACAAAGATGAGAGTCAAATGTACCAAGACCTGACGGGATTTTTGGTAGCCGAACGAGTGGATCTTCGTCTGGCGGCCACCGAGGCCGTATTGCAAGTCCGCGATGCCGAAGGAATGGAAAAAATGATTGCCAATGGTCTGGTCAAGCCGTTGGCCAAGAATTTCAATCATTCCAATCCGACCATTGGCGTCAATGCCTTGCAAGCCATGGTCCTGATTTCCTCGAATTCATCCACCAGCCATAAATGCTTGGAAGAACTCTTGTTGGCCGGAGGGATCAATCGTGTCATGGAAGTCATTTTGAGTGCTCCTCCACCCGCTACTACTACGACAAACGACAACAATCCTCTCGTCGAATGGAAAAAACGCGTCAATTTTGCACTGGCCATTTTGGCCAATCTCACGCGGGATGAAGTGGGTGCGGTCGAATTGGTGGGAAAGACACTCCCCGAAAAAGCCGTAGCACCGGAAGCATTGACACCGGAAGAACGGGAAAAATTACCCACCAAACCCTTGTTGGAACTCATGTTGTCGCGGTTTTTGCGAGACGAATTTTGTAGTCCTCCACCCCAAAAAGACACGACAAAAATAATGACGATGATGACAATATTGCCCACTGTTAACAAACGACAATGACGCGCAACAAGACAGTGATTATCACGATCCGTACCAACATTTTGCGGCCGTTCTCATGAATTGCACGCAAACCGAAGCAGCGCGCAAATTTGTCTTGAAGATTCGTCGCCACGAAAACAACGCGTCCTCCTCTGTCTTTCAAGCGATTCTTCCACAATTGCGAAATACCAATCCCATTCGTCGTCGTGGCATTGCCGGCACGATTCGTAACTGCTGTTTGGAAACCGATTCGGCATGGTGGTTCTTGAACGAAGTCAAGATTATGACGCCCGTGTTGTATCCACTAGCCGGCCCGGAAGAATTGGATTTGGACGAAAAGAAGGGATTGGATCCCGACCTGTGGTTGGAAGGACCGGACAAGGTACGAGAACCCGATGCCACGACACGATTGTTTCTGGTCGAAACGTTGCTGTTGTTGTGCGCGTCGGGGCGAAAATCACGGGAAACCATCCGATTGGCACGAACCTATGTCATTTTGAAATGGGCCGATATGGTGGAAGAAGAGGAAAACGTTTCGGAACGTATCAATGAATGCGTCCAATTCTTGAGACGAGACGAACAAGGGACGCCCGACGGGAGTAGTGACATGATGGTGTCAGAATCACTCCAGCGGCCCAATACGACATCGGTGCAAATTACGAGGTTGGATGGTGACGATGGCGATTATGATGCGGTCGATTAATAAATATTAGCTAGTAGGCAAAACATACATATGCATAATCAAAATTGCCTTTCCGACATGGCTGTTGAATATAGTAGCATTAGCGTTTTCGTCACCGATCCCTTTCCGACACTATAATAACCTTGCGAGGCCCATATGACGGGCCAATCCTGGCTTGGGACAAAAGTCTATCAGTTCCCAGCCATTGCGAGACAGTTCCAGAATAGCTGCCTCTCGGTCACCCCCTGGTACATTCTCCAATCGATCCGCAAAACAAAATGAGGCCGTGCTTCCCGCTTGTATGGCTGTTTCGGAGCACAGTTGCAGCAAACCACTGGGAACACCCTGGTTCAAGTAAATCATGACACCTTCGGAAATGAAAATGGTGTGCGTGGATTGTTTATTGTTGTTGTTGTTATTGCCACCATCTTGCAGGATAATTTCTTGCAGAGTTTGTGTCACGGTCCCATTCAGATCATTAAGGTCCATGGATATCAGTGTGGGATGGCGAGACTGTGGTCGACGACGTTGGATGCGGTCGAGAATCTTTTGTTTGGACTGGACGACGTGATCCAGATCACATTCATAGGCTGTCATTTGAATAGTGTCGTGGTCTGCGTAATATTGGGACAGCAGCCGACTGCACCGAACATCGTAGCCAGCACCCACGGATATCAGTCGAATGTTTTGGATCGCATTGTCGGGTTGTCGCACTCGATCCATGATTTCACCTTGTACAATTTGGTCCAGATAAGCCGTCCTGGCTTCAATGTTGGCATGATGCAACCGCGGAAACCATCTTGTGGGTAGAATTCGCAGCAACCATCGACTGCCCCTTGGTAATGTATCGTAGGTCCATTTATCATCAAACACTTTGGAAGTCTTGTCCATACTGGCAATGGCCTTGCACCAGAGTACCTTAAGGGATTGTTTGCTATCACGAGGTTTGGCGCCATCCCCCACATGAAGCAACGGCAAGAGTGCTCCATGACCTCTCCATGCTAATTTCCATACCAACTTGGGGGCCATCATGCAAGGTCGAACACCCACAATCGCAGCCACTTCGAGGGGATCGGGAATGGTGTTGTTTTGGGATAGACCATAGTACGTGCGGTCAAATCCTCGAACAGAGAGACGTTTCGGAAGGGAGATCCTGGGAAACAGCGACCAAGCGGCACATTCTGGCAACACCTGTAGCAACACAAGAGTTGCTAACAGAGGGTAGATGGATCTCCTCCTCCTCCTCCAAGTCCAAGAAGATAACACTATTGCCATGGTCGAAAAGATACTAGTACTATTAATACCCACAATACTGTTGTATTGGCCATGCATGCGGGTTGGAGGAAGGAAGGAAGGAACTTTAGAAGACATTCTGACGTATCTGCAGGGTGCGGAAACGGGACTTAAATCACCAAGTCTGCGAGAAACTAGCCGTTAGTTTCAAGCAGCGTTTCGCCCAGTTTCAAAACACGTGAAACTAGTTTCACGCAGGTCTGCGTGAAACTAGCAAGCACGCAGCAACACGGCTAGTTTCACGCAGCAACACGGCTAGTTTCACGCAAGATTTCTAGTGACCGATAGTTTCACGCACGACTGAACATAGTTTAACGCAAGCATAGTAACTGTTTTACGTGCGTGAAACTAACAGCTAATTTCACGCAAGCCTGCGTGAAACTGGCAGCTCTAAATCCCATTTTTAAATTTCCGCACCCTGAGGCGGGTACAGTGTACAGTCGTACTGTACTCAAAAGACACCTTGAAATACCCCTGCTGATACTGGTAACCGGTACCGCAGATCAAAACGCCAACGAACTTTTTCTCTCCCATTCTTTTTCTCTCCTACACACCATACAGACGCAGTGGTACTAGTAGATCTTCTAATATAATAGGATTATAATTATCCTGGCGGTGCTGCTCTTGAAGTACTCCAGTCGATAGCAATATGCTTGATGAAAAGATGGACACCGATGAACAGATAGAAATGCAGCCACTCGTCGAGGGCAGCTCAGGCCTGATGAGCTTACGCCTTGGTTCACCGGAGGGTCCTTCTAAAAATAACTCTCTCTCGGATAGATGTGGCTTCCTGTCATTCCGTACCATGAAGCGTTGGGTATACGTTGGTTTGGTGCTGCTCCTGTTTGTGGCAACGTCCATTCCGCTTTTGACCGTCCATTTCATCAAAGGACCTACGACATGTCAGCGGCTGGAAGAAAAGAGTATCCACGGACAACCAATCAACTTGGTGGATGGCAATCGCACCATTTGGCTGGAAACCTTCATAGGCAACGGATACAACATTGGAAATGCATTGTCCGAATACTGGGCATCTCGTGCCTTGGCACAAATGGGAGGATACAACCTCTTCCGACATGGACATACAGCCACCAGTGAGTTTGATGGTTGGACCAACGGTGAATTTGTCCGATTTCTCCCACACAATGTCACCAATACCGGTACTGCAGAAGAGAATAATTCCAATGATCCCAAAGCATTTCAGCGGTTTCTCTGCAACACTCCTACCGAGCTCATGAATATCCACGAATACCAGTACGGCTGGAGTGATATTTGGGAGACCATTCAAAAGGAGGAAATTGCCGCTTTGAAAAAATATGCCGACCACAGGTACAGCAACGATGCCGAAAGTAGGCGACAACTCCTGGGGGAATTCTATGAACAGGATGATTGGTTCATCTACGATAGGTGTTGTATCTTCTGCCATCCTATACATGGGTTTGCCACCCTTTCCTTCTATGATAATATCCCTAGCACTGGAACTTTTAAAGTGTATTCCATATCGGGCCATTATGAGGGTTGGGGAGCAGCATTTTGTGAGGAATTGCATCAAATTCGAGATGACTACATCCGAGCCCGCAATCCGAATGTTACAATAGTTTCACTGCAGAACTCGGATGACCGTGATGTTGACTTTGGGCGAATAGCATTTGCTCCCAATCTCTTGATACCATCCGCTGGGTCGTCATGGGGGCTTTGGGCTGCAGTTGCTAACGCTGGAAATGTGGTGACAGTCAAGATTATGCATGACTATGATTATGTATCCAAAGTGTCACCCCCAAACTATCATGTTGACAAGCATGCCACTGTGCTCTACAACCCAGAATGGTATCCACCAGCCGCCAAAGTGCTTGGATTCAGCAATTCTAGCACTTTCCTAGAAACTCCAGAAGGCAAGAAGAAGCTATTTGACTGCTTTATCAACTGTTAGTGATGATGATAATATTATTGAGAATAAGATGAAAACAAGTCGCAAAAGTACATTGTAATACAGTAGTCTACAAGTGACTCCCAGAGCTGTCGGCTGCTTCGTAGTACAGTACTCAGTACAGTATCTAGTTATTACGACGGTACCGGTTGGCTGTTGGAACCTCTGCTGCGTCCTATGCATGTATGCGTAGCTTTTTTATCCGCGTACGGTATTCTTGAAGTTCACCAACAGAACTTGTCCACCATGAGAGAAGTTAAGATTGGGCGTAGAGATCCAAGAAAACACGCTGAATTTCCAGTCACTGGATGTGGTTGCAGTGTTTTAGTGCTTTTCGCTCATATTTACACCTCCTCCCACTGTTACTATTTTGTGCGGATGTACTGAAGGACGGATACTACATGTTGTCGAGAAAAGATGGGTTTTCAAGGACATGATGTGGCGCGGAGGCAATTATCATCAATCTTTTTCGGTTGCTCCTTGGATTTAGTTAAAATCTTAGCATTATTACTGAGTACCATGATCTTTAACTCTTTCCTTCCCAACAAGTCGAACAGCTTGTCGACACTTAGTTGTTTCGCTGGCTGTAAGTAAGTTAGTTTGCTACTCTAATACATGTAATGACCCAACTGCAACACTGCGATGGTCTTACGTGTTCAGGACGTACGACTGTAGCCATGAGTACGAGAGCTCGAAAGGCAACTTCAAAGAGGGGAGATTTCGAGATTTCTGCTGTTTCGGCTGGGTCCGAAGGTCTTTCCCTTCTCCACACAATTTCGCTTCTTTTGTTGCGAAGAAACGGGTGTGGTTTACTGAAGTGCTGGACGCAAGAGAAATCAAAGGTACTAGTACAGCCATCAGGCAAGCAGTTGATGAACCATGAGTGATCCTTGGAAACAAAAGTGGATAGTGATAAGCTTCAAGATTGGTAGCTTTCTGTCGATTATCTCGACAGCCTATGTCATGTTCGAGGTGGCGAGCAACCAGAAGAAGCGTTCTCGGACATACTTTCGTTTATTGTTTGGACTGAGTCTCATGGAGTTCCTCGAGTCTATAGCAATCTTCTGTGGGCCTTGGTGCACGCCGGAATGGTGGTCGGCAAAAATGTGGAGTGCCTCTGGAAACGAAGCTACCTGTCAAGCACAAGGTTTCCTGACGCAGATTGGCTCGGTGGGATCCTTCATGTACAGCTTGTGTTTGGCGGTTTACTATATTCTGGCCATCCGCAACAACGTGGTGGAACGCAAAATTCGAAAGAACTCAGAGCCGTGGATGCACGCCACAACTCTTCTGATGAGCTTTGTCCCCTCCATTGCCTTTTTGGCGTCGGATTTCTATCGGCCCATGGGAACCATCTGTTACATGGGCAAAACACCTCCAAAATGCAAAGAGTCCTACAAGTTCGGATACACCACCTGCACGCAAGGAGACAATACCACCCTCTTCTACTACATATTTCGAGCTACCCCAGCCGGTGCTGCCTACTTTACCACTGCGCTCTGCTTGATCTTGGTCTGGTGGAAGATCAGAGCACAGGAAAAGAGGAATGTGCGGTACAGTGTGGGACAGACTACCCCCTTGGTGGACCGAAAGCTATCTAAAAGATTCGCCGTTCAAGCATCGTTGTTCATCGTGGTTCTCTATTTCTGCAACATTTGGTCGATTATCAATTACAACCTCAAGATGTGGACAGGCAAGGGAAATATCTATGTTTCAATGACGGCTTCGCTTATCAAACCTTTGGAAGGATTCTTCAATACTATGATTTATCTGCGGTGAGTTTGCGTTGGGGCGGATTGGCTTTCTTTCTTGTTCAATCAATAATATCTCACCCCGTTCGTGATTGGATAAAAATCTTAAGACCTCGGTGGGTCAACTCCCGAAAAGAGGCTGCTACATGTAGAAGGAAGAACAACACCTCTCTAACGGACCCCGATGCCTCCGTCCCGCCGTCTTCCCTTTCGTTGCGACGCGCTCTTTCGCGGTCCTTGCGAAACCTGATGGCTGGAGCTCACAACGTTACCGGGAGCGATGATGACGACGACAATGTTGGAACCGTTGTCGATGACGTGCCAGAAACAAAGCCAGGAGAGAGCAACGGGGATATGGGAATTACGACCGTCCCAGAAGATCTGGTTGATGGGGAGGAAGCAGAGGAGGAGTCCATGGCCATGCCCGAACGTTTTGAAATTCTCCAAGATGCTCAAGAACAGACCGAGCTCGAAGCATACTAGGTGCTCGTTCTTTGAGATTCCCGCGTTTGTCTCCGAGGGTCGACTGTTGAGAGTCGAGCCTTTGAATAGGTTCAGAGATCTACTACTACTGGCTTGTTGACGATGAAAGCAATGTCTTGTCGACCCCCGAGCAGTCCACTCCTCTCCAGATTCTCGGCAACTCGAACGTTACACATACTTGATCAAAAGGATTCACAACTCAATGCTAATGTTGCGCCCTTTCGATTGCCAGTGCTGCTTGCACATTCCTCTATATTACACATTTTTGAAGGGTTAACTAGCATCAATTATGAACAAATTAGGATAGATCGGGTGACGATCGAACATCGCAACCAGGAGCATTAGGATATAGGCCCTCGATTGTGTATTGAGAACTTTGCAACTGTTTTGATAGCCTTGTGTTCCGAGAGAGCTTGCCTAACAGCACGTTTTAATCGTCTCGCCTCCATATCAACGGTACTGCTGAAGTTCGAGATTGATAGCTTCGAATACATCATGTGCCAGCTGCTTTGGTGGTTATGTCATGGCATGGAATGTGGATTCCATGCAGTTGCCCGTGTCCTGCGCTACTTGGGGTTTATGCAGACAAAAGGCAATGAGTGCCAATGCCGCAGCTGCAGAAAACGAAATGGCCCCTCCAATGGAGACGGTTCGATAGAAGTAGCCATGGCTGGCGTCCCAGTGGTATGCATGGATTGGCCACAAGAGCAATGACAAGGTCGTTGTCAAAATGGCCAGCCATGCAATGTATCCAAAGATGGCAATGTAAATGTGCGAGTCGGGAACCATGCCACCGGGATACTGTCTCGCCAGAAGGATTACTCCCGCCAAGACGAGGAGCACAATTTCGAACCTCCACCGTGCCACCATTCCGACCACCAACAACCAAATCGACAGAGTTTGAAGGAAGGCCACTTGTGAATTGGATAGGTTTTCGGGGTCTACAGTTCCTTCACCACATGATGCAATATTGTTCTTTTCGGGGGTTTTACTCTTGAAGGTGGCATTTGTTTGCTGGTTCCACCATGTACCGAAATTGAATGGTTCTTCCTGCGTGTGCTTGTCGAGCATCCACAGGTGGAATCGATAGCCCAAATAGACGGCCACAAGGTGGGCTATCAGTGCCAGTACTATTATCAGACTAGAGAGTGAGCTGTCCATGCTATGGTTTGTTGTTTGATTACAGTGGTACTGGAAGAATGGATCTGGTGGATGATGGTTTGGCTGACAACCTGACAACGGCTTGATCATTGCGATCGTTGGCCCTTGGTCCCTTGGTTTCAGCGAGCTGAACGGTACTCGTCGCAAGGCTTTAAACTCCCGCGCACCCGGATGTCTCGGAAATACGTGCTGAGTGACGAGTCGAGTCACAAATTGTGGAAGCCAATGGAAAGTTCCAAATCACCCGCAACCACCAACCACTTTTTCTCATTGATGATGCGCAAGTTCACAACACGAAGGAGGAAAGAAACGAAGATCCCACGCTCCTTTCTCTGCCATACGACTAACTTTGTTGCAATCTCATCCATAGCTTGGGATTCTCTCCTCCCGATCATAGTTTGGAAGCCCACTGCCTTCTCCATTTTATTGAGAACTTGATTTTTAATTCATTTCCAAGAAAGGTAGCATCATCATCATGTCCAGTCGAGTAGTTTCGAGAGTTGCACCCAAATATGTTCAGGCCCTCCTGAGGCCAGCTACTCCATTGGCACGGCCCACAAGCTCTCTGCTGATGAGTCATGCAAAATCGTCCTCCCAACAAGTCGCCTTTCAGCTTGCTTCAGCCCCCAGTGCTCGATTTTTCAGTGACAAAACCACAACGCCCCCACCACCCACCGAAGAGGAAAAGCCTGCCACAGAAGATGCCACTGAAGAAACCGCCCCCGCCACAGAAGAGGCCGAACCAGAAGTGAACCGAGAAGAGCAGCTCGAGGAGGATCTCAAGGCAGCCAAAGATCAGCTATTGCGTAGCCTTGCCGAACAAGAAAATACCCGTCGCATTGCCAAACGGGATGTTCAGGATGCTCGCAATTTTGCCGTCAAATCCTTTGCCAAGAGTTTGTTGGAAGTATCCGACAATCTAAGCCGTGCGTTGGAGGTGGTCCCCGAAGAACTGCGAAAAGATACGGAAAATAATCCCACCTTGGCCACGCTCTACGAAGGAATTGAAATGACGGAAACTGGACTCATGAAGGCATTCGAATCGAATGGATTAAAGAAATTTGGAACGGTCGGAGACGTTTTTGATCCCAACAAGCACGAGGCGTTGTACGAATACCCGGATGCCCAAAAAACACCTGGTACCGTGGGACAAGTAATCAAAATTGGGTTCCTGTTGAATGACCGAGTGCTTCGACCGGCCGAAGTGGGAGTGGTCAAGAAAGAGTAAATAAGCAGGTGCAAAAAATAGCGTCTCGGTGGTGCCCATCTTAAATAAACCGAACAAGATGTTCGCAGCTCGATGCTCATCAAGGCACCCACAATTCGCCGTGCTACTGATATTGCTATCTCTTTTTGCTGTCCATATTATTGACTGCTTCACTGTCGTAGTCTTGGTGTCCCAAAGGAATTGTACTGTATAGATTTCAAAACTGCCCATTGGTTTCCTCAATTACTATATTTTGTCGCTCATCACGGTTAGTATTTCTGTTACGTTCCATGCTTTCTGTGCAAGTCTCTCGGTCGTCAGTCCACCGGTAGTCCACTAGTTCAGGCACGAATGCGAGGTAGACGGAGAGTAGTTTGACGACGCCCCAAAGGAATTTTTCGAATGAGGAGGATGCTGTTCTTGAATTTAGATTCGTATCCTTCTTCTTGGTAAAACAAACATTGATGCTCACTTGGTACCGGTGCTGAGCTCGTGAGCTATCTGGTTTTTCGAAGGCACAAAGCATGATGTGTGCTTGTGTTGCCTCTCTGGAGAAAACCATCACGTTTGAAGAGGTCTGAGGTGATCGAGAGGCAGCACTTGCAAGCGCGTAACCCTGACAATGGCGAAATTGGTCACTGCCGTGCCAGGCATCAGTTCGGTCGTTTGAGTCGAGCCGAAACGAAACAAAACGAGCACCAATCATCGGAGCATTGTAGGTGTTGCTTCTTCTTCTCTGTAATCTCTAAACGTCGATTTGTTATAGTTTTTAAGCTTGACTTTTTGCTCGGGAACGCCCGCTAGACGGAACCATATACAAACTAACTCACAAGAACCACCCCGACCAAGGCAATCGCCGCCTTTTCAGGGCTGTTCGTTCGTACTCATTGCTTGCCATTGGTTGGCGACAACAACAAAAACAACAACAACACATCACTTCCACTCTCTATTTGGATTTGTCTTGACTGACACCGTTCAATTCAATTCTATCCAAAAACAATTTCACTCCACTCCATGTCTTATGACGACTTTTGTGGACACGCCGATCCGGTACCATTCAAAGCCCCCGTGACTTTGGCCGACAACAACCGGCACCTCCAATTAATGTATTTGACGGGCGTCGTTCCCAAGACCCGACGAAAGACCTTGACAAAGATCCAACAGAGGCAAAAGAAAATCAACGAAAAGGGGACCACAAAGGACGAAATGGCCTGCACCCGGACGGATCGTGCCGAATTGGTTTTTGGAAAGGGGGTCGTAGGACAGTCTTGAATTTCCAAAAATTGGCAGATGGGATCCCATCCATCCTTGACATTGTATTCGAGCAATCGGTCGGCGGGGATTGTAGCGCGTACGTGTGCATTGTGTGCCTCGTACGATGCAATGGAAGCTTCCTTTTGTTGATCGGGCAGTGGATAAGGCAAGGATAGGTAGGATTCGTCCTTGTTGACCATGGCAAACAGCCACCGCAAGTAAATCATGACGGGTCGAACGGCGGGTACAAAGTTGCCGAATCGTGCGGGTTGTGTAATGCTCTTGGTGAGCGTATCCCAGGAGCGAAACCAAACTTCGGAATCTTTGCGAGTGGTCAAAATGAACTTGCAATCGGGGAATTCTTCCATGATTTGTTCGTAGTACAACGCCATGGGCAAGTCACAGGTGGCCTGGAATCCGTGGTCGGCGACCAGTTGCAAATCTGGTTTCCTCAAAGAAGCATGCCCTCCGTCAATGGAAGGTTGAAAGACTTCGTCAATCCACATGGCAAAGACTTCCGCATGCTCGTACATGTGCTGCGTGTGCAGTGTGGGGAACCCCAATTCTTCCAGAGCCAACGTGAGGGAGTACTATATACAGAAAGCAGAAAGCAGACATCATTGCATTCATCCCATCATCATCCCAAAGTGAATCAGAAAAGGTGTCAAAAGCAGTGTCGAGTGCAAAAAACAAAAATATAGAGCACAGGAAAGGATTAACCGCAGACGAAGCCAAGCCCAGATAGCGTCAATAGAGCACCGATCAGATAGATTGAGCAAGGTGATAGAGAGACAGCGCAAACATAGCAACAACGACGGGGTGAGGATCATTGTCACTGTCAGAATAGAATTTGGGCGCGCGGGGCCGCCACTCTGTGTGACAACCAACCGACAACAGCAACAACCTGACCATCCACCATGGCGAATAACTCACCGTTCCAGTGCGACCATAGCCAACACCGACCACCTTGAGCGTCTTTTCCTTCTCTTCGGCGCCTTGGTCCAACATCAAGTCGTAACCCAGCAGGCCCGCCACAGGCTGGGCAATCTTCTCTCTCAGAAACTTGTCAATAAAGTACCAATTGTGCATTACACCAACCACAAATCCAATGTAAATCTCATGGAGAGTCTCCATCCAGCTCCCTTGCTCCAATTGGAGCTTTGCAGTACCCGACATGGACGCCATGGTTGTCTGTTGACTGTTGGTTATGGTGAGGATGAGGATGGATGGGGAACAATGAATGAATGAATCGAATCTTGGCGGTTGGAGCACCCAACGTGGACAACCAAAGATGTCGGGTTCCGAGCTGCCAATTTTGTCTCTTGCTTGCTGTGCTCTTTCGCTCTTCCGTGCTGTTTTCTCTGGCCGGTTTTCTTTTTGGATCTTGCCGGGCTCGGGGCGATGCCGTTTCGCGACGCGGTTGTCAAGTGTCAGTGGACCTTGTGTCAATAGCCCTTTGGTCACGTCATTGTTCATTCGTACCTTTTCTTGTCCGAAGATAATGATGGAGATCAGAGAATAAGTGTGAATTCTTAGTTGAGCATTAACAGTTGGACCCATCCTCTCTTTCTTGTTAAATCCGCTATTAACCATTGTGGTAAGCCGAATGCTGCGATTTTGCAAAGGCGAGTTCTCGTTTTATCCATGCTGTTAATGCTGTTTGCATGTGAGATCGTCCCTCTAAATCCTCAGGCAAAGTCGACACACTAAGACTTTTGACGTCTGTTTCTCCATGGCCAGCCGCTCCGCTAGCTACCAGGTATCATACCTGGTACCGCTGTACTGTAGCTGGAGCGGGTGCGTACCGGTACCGGTACATACGCTGTACCACCTGTACCGGTATCGGTACCGAGCGAGATCTCAACCTGCTATGTTGAGCTAAGCACTACCGTGCACAGCCTGAGTACTGTACATGAGGATACTCTTTTGGTTTGTCTTTGCATAGTAACAATTGTTGGCAGCCCCAAGAAGCCAGCAAGGATCAGAGGAGGTACCGGTATACCTGGGGCAAGGCCAGGTATTGCAAGGCAATGCAAGCTGCCAAGCTCAGCCGTCCCAAGAGAAACCACCTCTCGATGAGTTTTTTGTAAGAAATAGTTAGGTGCAGTTATTATGCACGAGAAAGGAGCTCATGGAAGCCCTGTACAGACTGTGTTTGGGACCAAGATAGTAGGGGAGTAATATCAGACTCTCAGGTACATCATGACTCTTCCAAAATTCCCCCTCATGATATAAGTGAGAGTAGACTGTAGGCATTCCCCGTGCCTTTACCTGGATATCCGTAGACTAACTACCTGCCAGCAACATCCAGTCAACTGGCGATCAACCATTCGTGATTGCTCCCATGTAATTTTAAAAGCTGCTTGGGTGCATGTATTTTACATCCATTTTCATGAGCATGTTCTAGCACTTCTAACCGATTCGATTCGATTCATAGCAGCCTGGGTGCATGTTCATGAGCATATTCCAGGATCTCCAACGACCATGCATAGCAGCATATTCCAGGATCTCCAAACAACCATGTCAAAGCAGCCAAGCACAACATTGTGTCAACATCCAAAGGCGCTTTGGTTCTTTGTGGTTGCTTTGGGATTGGGCCAGACTCCAGAACAGAGGGTTAGAGCTACTGCTGCCCTCCGAAAAAGATCCAATCACCACGCACAGCGAAACACCCCAAACTTGGATGCGCCCATCGCTCCAGACCAGAGGTAGAGACTTGTGTTCTTGCACTGTTGACATATCACAAGTCCGAGCTTATTTTCCCTTTTGTCAAATCAAATAGACTAATACTAATGTCAGCCAACAACAACAAACGAGGCGACTCTCGGTCGTTGCTGACCATTGTGGTGGATGTTTCCCCCATTGCGTGGGGAGAACGAGACCTGCGACGATCGGCGAGTGACCGACAACGGTTAGCTCAGGGGAAACGCAGCGTCGGACCTGCCACTCTCGAAGAAGTCCTCCGAGCCGTGCAAGCATTTGCGACAGCCTTTGCTAGTCTGGAACGAACTTCGGGGCTCTTGATTGTGGCAGTGGCACACAATGAAACGGCAGTGGTATTTCCTCGCAAGGATCATTTGGCACGATACTTTAGCAGTCCGGAAACCAATGCGTGTTATGATTTACGAACCATTCATGTGGATCTACTCGAAGGAGTTTCCCAATTGGTTGCCATGGCCACCAGTAAAGTCAATGCGGCTGTTGCCAGGACCAAAATGGCGCAAAAAGGAGGAGAAGCATCATCGCCACCACGACCCACATCGGAAGCGGCCATGGCGGCGGCATTTTCCACGGCATTGTGCTGCATTAATCGATTCTTGGTAGCGACCAAAACGGGTCAAGGAGTCTCTGCAGTTCGGAGCGAACACATGATGGCACAAGGGAATGATGGAGGTGTGTTGGCCATGATTGGTGGTGGAGTCGGCAGTGGTGGAGACAAGAAAAAGAACAAAAAAGCCAATGACTGGTCCCCTCGAATCTTGCTCATTCAAGCCACAGATGATCGATCACGGGATTACAACGCCTTTATGAATTGCGCATTTGCGGCTGTCAAACACAATGTCATGGTGGATGGCTGCTTTATCCCCTGTGGATCCAAAGGATCCTCCACCAGCAGTGCCTTTTTAGAACAAGCCAGTGATTTGACGGGAGGGGTATTCTTGGCTCCCAGTGGGGCAGCTCAGGTGGGAGGAGCCTTGACCGAGGTACTCATGAGTGTTTTCTTGGCCCCACGGTCCTGTCGATCCGCACTCAATCTACCAGCCCTTAACAAGGTGGATTTTCGGGCACGGTGCTTTGAAACTGGCGATATTGTGGATATGGCATTTGTCTGCAGCCAATGTCTCAGTATCTTCAAAAAGAAACCCAAAGAAATCTGTCCGACATGTCAAGCAAACATCAAGGTATCCAAAAAACAAGCCACTGGCAACAAAGGATTGTGATGATGTTCTTGGCCTGTTGGCAAATTTATATCGTCCTTCGGAAGGGCAAAATTCTTCAAGGGTCACTACTTATTTTGGAACTACAATCCGCTTGCAGACACCTTGATTCGTTCGGTTTCTAAATTGGAGCTGTTGCTCCCCGCGGAACGCGGGTTGAGAATGACATGAACGATGATTGAAAGACTACTTTTCGTCCTGCATCACAGCGGCAGTTCCGTGCAAAAACGCCTTCTACATTTTTAAGAAAAAGGCTCGGAACCGTTTAGTTATTTGCTCTACATTCTTGTCTCATTTTTGGCAAACGAATTGGATGATATTCAGGCCTGCATGGCGTTGCTTCGGTGGCTTTTTGTCTGCCGTTTGATGATGATCGGAGCATCTGCATTCGTCTTCCAATTCACCGCATTTGATATTCTGTTGCGGTTGTCCACGTCTTGTAGCTAAGGACGTCATCGTTGGTAGACAAGTTGTTGTGTGAGCTTGGCTGGCGAAGAAGAGTACGCTGCACATTTGACTGGATGATAGATTTTGTGGGGCTGGGAATCTCCATGTCGCTCCAGTGTTTGGTTTTGTGGATCCATCCAGTCTCCCCACCCTGCTGTGACGACGTGACCAATGTACGGTTTCAAGACATCCAACGTACACTGGTAGCCGTAGACGGCACACACGGACGCTACCACGGCTTCGTGATGCCCTTCAATGGCCTTGCTGGGGACTTGATCCACCAGCGTCTTGGCAAAGCGATAGGAAACACGTAGAATGGCCCATCGAATCATGGTTCGGTCAACGTCCACACAAAATCGTTTGACACGCCGTGGCTTTTGGCTGATGCTGTTCGTATCATCAGTCGCCAGTTCCACCGTAATGGCACATTTGGCGGAACGAAAGTAGTACCAATCGGATTTGGCTGGACTACCCGTGGCGACAATGTCATATTGCTGTTCTGTGCCATCCTTCAGAGTCGAATCCAAAATCTCCCGCCATGGTCCCGTGTAAAAGACATCGTCCTCAAGATGCCATGCCCAGCCGTACTGTTGCTGGACGACGAATTTGAGAAAGGATGACTTGCTGCTGCGGGATCGATCCCCATCAAAGCCATTCCACTTGCCCTCGTCCTGGTGAAGACTGTATAGACGGACTCCCAGTTTCTCCTTGGCAAAGCTTTGCAGTTCCCCTAGCAACTCTTGACTGGTCTGCAACTGAGCTTGGTCTTTTAAAGACTTGTGATTGTGCAATACCCAGACATCTCGATCGCGGGATGTAGATGTCGCCAACAAATGACGCAACCGTGCAGCTCCACAGGCATCTAAATAACGGCAGACCCAGACAATCGCTGTTCGATTCCGATTATCGCTGTGGGTGAGTTGATTGTCGTCTGCCAGTTCAGGGGTATCTTGGTTGGCATTATTCAAGCCGGTGTCATGATGGACATGGGTTGACTGCTGATGTTGACTGATAAGAGGTACTAGTACTGCAGAACGTTCTCTTGGGGGATCATTGGAACCAATGACCATTGTCTCGGCCCTTGGTGGGGACAGGAAGATCCCACAGGCTTGTCTCAATAACCCCACGCCCACTCCCATTGACATAATAACCAAAATCCATCTTGTTTTCACAGTGGTTCCACCATTCAGGAGGCTTGTCCTCCTCTTCTCTCGCATTCTGGTAGCAGGTCTTGCCTGCACAAAAAACTTTGTCGACAAGCACCCTGTCTTCCATCGGGCCCAGGGTTCGCTAACCAATCAATTATGGACTGGTTACTGGTTATTGGTTATTCAACCACTCAATTGGGGGTACTGGTTACTGGTTATTGGTTATTATTGGTTATATAACCACTCA
>CAICTM010002060.1:0-18741 GCA_903772945.1 Seminavis robusta
CGTTCCGTTTTTGGATCGTGGAGTGAGTAGGATTGCTACCGCAACCTACTCTATCACACCTTACAGTCTCCCGCGGGAGTTCAGATCTGCGATCCTTTGGTTGTAGATCTCTCTCGTTGATTAGTTTTCATAGCTTTCTAATCCTCTCATAACTTTCATTCTCTCAAACTCAAAACACTCGAAAGATCTTTACACTAGCTTTTAGTGTAGTGCATTGTGAATGTCTTCAATGCAATCATCAACAAAAGTCTCACTCATCAAAGTCAATATCTTGAAGGAGATTTGGTTGTTGTAGTCATATCAGTGCGAACAATACCCATGCCAAGCATCCATCAAAATCTGTTCTTCATTGGAGTAGAAGTCATAGCTTTTGGTAATCATTTCCCTCACTAACCAATAGATGCACTCAATGAAGATGTCCTTCCTTCCACATCCTTCTGGCCCCTCCAGCATTTCAGAAAGGGTGGAGAGAACTTTATGGTACTTTTCTGAAGGCCCCAATAAAACATGTAATCCATGATGTTCGTCATGGCAGGAGGAAGAGGCTTGCATGCTCCTTGGGAGATAAGATCCTCAAGAATGGAGACATGGTCGAAAGCATTTGTGAGCACGCAGCTGTACTTCTCGTTGCTGTTGATATCACAAATGACATACTTGCAGGTGAATCCATGCCTTGTTGCCCTCAGCTCATTGAATGGGTATGCATTAGCAACACTCAGCAGCCACTGTGAGAAGGAACAAGAAGTGGCAATCCTCATTGTCAACCAATTGTTGTTTCTCTGACGACGAGTTTCCTTTCGATGAGTTCTGTTGTGGCGTTGTTGTTGGTTACGTTGCGAGTGGACGAGTTTCGAGCGGACGATTTTCGAAAAAGTGATTTGAATGGGAAGGTCTGGTGCAAGCAAATGATCGGGAAAGAGCAAGTCGGCCAGGTATTCGTTAGATTCTCATTTGAAATTTCTGTGATGCGTTTAGTGACGTAAATGTGTTCTTCGGACGTCTTACGCATGGGGGAGATGACCGGTCATTGCCTACTCCCCTCCTTTTCATAAGTATTTCATTGGATCGATCTTGTCAGTTATGACTTCTTCTGGCCAACGTCAGGCCCTGCAGGCTCTCTGGTTCGGAATCAGGAATCCAACGGATAACCCTCTCCCTTTATTTTTCTTTTCCCTCCCCCGCGCTGGTGCCTAACCCCCCCTAAATCTCTCCCTGTGAGGTGTGAGGGCAAAAGGCTTCATCAAGGCCCGCCGCAGCAACATTTCAAAGTTACTGGATTTCCCGGTCAAACCTCTCGTTTGCCTGGACGGTTAAGTAAAAGTGGAAAAAGCTGGATTTTTGGGTAAACTGGACTTGAAGGTTCCCCTATTCTTAAACAAGTTGTCTACTTTTCACCCTTGTTGAAAAGTGTTGAAAAGAGGTTCATAATTGTTGAAAAACTGTTGAATAAGTGTTGAATCGTGTTGAAACCCTGTTGAATTACTGTTGAATCTATAGTCAGTGGAAGTGTGGAAGTTGTTGAATAAGTGTTGAATCTCTGTTGAAAAGTGTTAAATCTCTGTTGAATTAGTGTTTAAAGGAGATTCAACAGTGTTGAACCAATTTCAACAGTTTCAGCGCTGTTAAATCTAAAAATTCAAAACTTCAACACTTTTCCTTTCGAAAACCCCATTTTCCCCAAAGTCAACTTTTACTTAACCGTCCTGGAAGCTCCATGAATCTGTAGCAACGACCTGGACTAAATGTCGTATCAACTGTTGGCTTTGAATAGCTAAACAAACATTTCTTCCATGGCAGACACATCAATAGGGGTCGTCAATGTAGCTCTTTCAAACCACTTTTTTGGCCCATTTTTCTTTCTTTCTGGGGGAGCCAGAAGAGGGGAAGGAAAGGGGATCCAGTGGAGTCACCGGAGAGGTAAACATGACCACTGTAAACATGTTAGGACGCGCTTTGGGTTGCATTGAATCGGTCACGAGTCACAAGCCATTCGAATGACTTCTTTCAAGCCTTGGTGTTAATGCTTTCGATGAGTAGCTTGTTCTTCGTGACTTAGCTTTAAATACTACTGCTTCTGCAAACCCAAAAGAATGACCGAAAGAGTGAAGAAAGAAAAAATTGTGAGCGAAAGAGCACCTAAAAAGGTGCTCTTTCAAAGAATTTTTTTTTCTTTCTTTTTGACTTCTCCGCCCCTTCTTTTCAGAACCTTCCACGCTCCCCCACAAGGGCCAGAAAAGAGGGCAAAAAAGTGATCTGAAAGAGCAACATTGAAGACCCCTAATGTTCGCCCCCGTCGAACCTGCCATCGACCATGCGGTGCCTGCAGATCCAAACATGCAGTTGACTCTGGCAGAACTGGAGCGCAGCCGTGCCATAAAGTGTGCTGTTGAAGCGAACCCGGAACTGGATAATTTGACAGATTACATGTATGTGCAATATGCATTTGCTTCTGAATCCAACGAGACAATTGAAGCCATTTGTCAGCGAGTGTATGCAATGCAGTGCTTCTACAAAGAGTACAACATAACCCATGGAGATGCCATGGAGCAAAGTGAAACCTTTTATCAGCTGACTCTTCTGCAGCCAGGTCTCCATGTGGCGGTAGAACCTTTGGTTTCCACAAGCAACTACATGTTCATGCTCGATGTTGCTTGTTACCGGACAGACTTTTGTCGGACAGCCAGGGAGGAACAAGTTTTTCTGGCTGGGTGGCATTCTTTCTACCAAGCCCTGTTTCCCCACTTTGCTTCCATGCGGGCTGGATTTACACAACTCTGCGAGTGTATGGATAGTGGCTTCATCAACTTTGACAGCACGCTTACTCACAGATTTATTCATGAATTATGGGTACCCTATCCCAAGATCCACAAGGAGGACTACTTTCTCAACTCTCCATTAGCTGTCAACATGATTTGGGCAGTCTTTAAGCCATTTGTTCCCAAAAGGATCTGGAATGCTATGCACCTTGGGCACAAAGTGAGAGGTTTTGAAGGGAGGAGAGTGGACGTTCTTTACAAGCAACCAACTCCAGAGGTATGTTTTTTCAGTTTGTGTCCATTGAAATGTGGCTCTGGCTTTGCCTGAACAATTCTTTTTACAATTTGTTTCGGGAAAGGATGGGCGACAAAGGATGTGTATGAAAGTCTATGAATTGATACAGCTTCGATTTAGGAATGAAGCTTCTTTCAGTCTGGACAAGGCTTCCATCGTGTCATACTGAATAGACTATCATGGTGATCTCAAGATGAAACCTTTTCGAGTCTTGCGTCCGCTACATTCCACAGAGAGACTGTGACTTCCTTGAGAGGCTGTTGCTCGAGACCAACGAAGAGGTGACGAGGACTGAGTTGCGTTTTCGACAGCACACATACACGCCCTTCTTCTCTTGCCACTTTCTTGTGCCAGCGGTACCAGGTACCCGATGAATGAGCCAGGAGCGTGCTGCTCGTAGTTCTGGACTTTGTCGAGGAAGACTTGTGCGCTTGTGTAGCATAAAATCAGCATGAATCGATACACGACCTTGAACCATGCACGCATCATCCGGAGAAGTCGGGGCCTTGTGCAACCTCGTTTCGAATTGGCAAAGTACTGGTACCGGTGGCTATAAGCATCGTGGTGGCTATCGAGAGCTGTCTGAATCGAATCCAAACTTTTGTGTGTTTTTCATTAGCCAATGTGCGTGCCAGTACTTCCCCAATGAGCTGCAAATTCCGCCTGCACGATTTGAATGGGCTGGCTACGGCACGGGACAGCAGTGTCACGAACCTAGCTAGTTATTCATTTCCAAAAACAAAGCAGAGTCCGAACCGGAAAATCCACATACGCGAAGGTCGAATTCTGTCTACAGCAAACAAAAACTGTGCATCTAATGAGTATCGTATGGTATCATCCCGGTGAATTTCAGCAGCCTTGCCTCAGGCGACATGCCAGCCGTTCGGTGTGCAGCCTTCCAAAACGAAAACTCGTGCATACATGTATTCTAATGCCGAAGTTTGAATTGTTCCAGCACATTCTGGACCATGCTCTACCGCCCAGCTTCTTCGGTGGGAGTCTTGAATAGAGCATCTATCCGGTCCCCTTGAACCCCCTCCATTTGGTGGCCCATCATCGGACATAAAATTCTTCGGTGAAGCCCAACACATGTTCACAACAGAGGGTGAATTGAGCATGTATAGCTACCTGTACGAGCTGCTTCTTCTTTGTGCAGGCTTTGAAAAGGTGATGCATTTCCTTTTCCAATAGCTGCTCATCAAACGATACAGAGCCAGCACCTTCACAGTCAGAAACAACTGTCCAACCTTCCCGCATGGCATGGAAGTTTGGAAACATGCTATTGGACTGATAACAGGTTGCTGAAAAGAAAGTTCGCAACGGTCTGGATTTGCTCTGTACATGTAGGATGAAAGGCTGTAAATCTTGGACCGTGCTACGGTACCTGGGTGGCAGCAGATCTTCCACAGCAAGCCAGAATCCAGGGCACGGTAAGGAGAACCGATTCACAGCTTCGATGCCCTTTCTGGTTCATCCGTGATAATGAGCTTGTATTCGTTTTCGGAAGCAGTCCATCAAGTAAATACGCCCACCAATTACGGAATGCTTTCACGCCTGTTGGTCAGGACGTATCCAAACTCGGAAACCTGTTGATCCATTCGACTTGGCCACCATGAGCAGCATAGCTCGTCTCAAATCGTCCCGATTTATCTGCATCAATGGATCTTGCAATGGGTTCATGTTGCCAGTGAGCTGGATCATCGGTTGTGGTCGTGGAGCTTGCATGTTGCTGCAGCTTGGATTATCAAAGTTTGTGTCCTGAAAAGAGCTTCCAACTACTAGCATTTCCAGGAGAAGCAATGCTGCACAAAAGCTGAGTATCTCAAATCAATATCCGGCTGACCCTGGCTGGGTAGAGGGTCTCAAGCTCGGATGATGGGCATGGCGAATATATTAATAGTGAGAACAAGGTTTTCGAATACCGTAGAGCAAAATCAAGCTTTTGCGCAAGCGAGATTAGAACCATTTGCAAGAGGAAGCAGAGCCTCCTCGGTCCACCTGTTGGATGTTGATGTTGAGGACATTGTGTCCAACTCTGCCATGGCACTGTCCGCGGCAAAGAAGGTGATCGTGGCAGATGCCAGTGCGCAGCGGCGGCACTCATGGCGCTGAAGCAAAACAGATGATTGTCCGTTGTCTTTTGACTACCGGTACCAGCCCACAAAGCTGTGCTGCCATCCGAATTTTGACTTTCGCCAGATTTAAGGTTCAGAGCTAAAAATCATGACTTATTTTTCAAGAAGTCATTTTTTGGTACAGTACCACCAACCAACGGCAGTCACACGAAAAGACTAAGAAATTACTTAAGAATATGGCGAATGCCAGGCTGGCTTGCACTGGCTTCCGAGCAATGGCCATCGTGGCAAAGAAAACCCACTTGTGATTGAGGAAGAACAACCGAAAGAGCTCCTTGTTTACAGTGGCCAACTGTTCCTTGTCATTACACTCGAATATTGCTTAGGCTACTAGTAGGCAACAGCACATTTTCTATTCTTTACTCCGGAGTTGGTAGTTGTTGCCATAACATCAATTGACAGTGCTGCCAGTGGTCTTGGTGCTGCTGTTGTTACAACCGTTCAAGTCATTGCTTAGTTACATTTGCCAGTCCACAACTCCGGGTCCGTTGTGCGTGCTGCCTGCAGTTGAAATTTAACGGAGTGATTGGTACTGAGTTTTACGTGCGATTTGAGTCGTCTCCGACCGCGAGAAGGAACTGTCCAACTCTCTCTCTCCTATCAGTTGCTATAATCCTGGTTACGAACGAGTATTGAAGACACAACAACAAGAGGTCTCTCATCACCACGCTTCCATTTTGCCGAGCTCTGTCTTGATCCGTTGTCCTTTACTGCTTTTCCTTTTTAGTATTAACAAACAACAACAATGGGAACCAGTTCTTCCTCCAACGCTATCGACGGCGCGGACGCCATCTCCCCCACCAGCCGCAGAAGCAGCGGCAATGGCAATCGCTCGTCGCAGAACGCTGCAAGTCCAGCGGCGGCAGACGCGGCCAATAACAGCAGTGGTGTGACGTCGGACGCTGCCGCTAACTTGGCTCGTCCGTATGGTATCAGTGAGCGCTCTCGCACTCTTCCTGCCTTTAACGACCAGTTCCAGACCACCGTAGCACCCATCCAAGACGACAGTGCTCAAAACAGAGGACGAGAGAGACAACGAGAGACGGTCGAGCTCCCTCCTCCGGCTCGCTGCATTAACCCTGCTTCGGATGTCAATGCTCGCCTCGACACTCAAGTCGAAGTTCGTGTCTATCCCTGCAACAACAACCAAAGTGGAGGAAAGAAGAAGTTCACCACCTTTACTATCAAACCGGAGGTAAGTTAGTTGGGGTGTGACTGCCGTGGGTGTGCCGAGTGGGTCATTTTGGGATTGACCATTTGGTGTTCTTGTGTTCTTGTTGTTGCTACGTTAATAATAGGGAGTCATTGTGCAGGGTTCCAACCGCAACCGTAATACCAACGCTGTGGATATCGGAGCGGAGTATGCCATGCATGTCGGAAGAAAACTGCAGCGCTATGAGCTCTCCGACACTCGCGCGTGTCAGTTGTTGGTCACCACCCATGCCAAGTCGTTTTGGGTCGTACCTGCTCCAGAGGCATTCTCTCGACACTCGGGAACCTGCCGCTTGTTGGGAGATCGCAAGCACCCTCCTGCTCCTCACACGCTTCAGGTGGGAGATTTTCTGCGTGTTGGGTCGGTCGGTGTAGTAGTCATTGAGACCCATGATGGAGTCGAGAACCGCGTCTTGAGTGAAGAAAAAATCCAGAAGATTATGAAGGACACTACCAATACCAATGGAGGATTCTTGGACTTGGCCGAGACCGATGGAGGTGGGTAGAAATTGTGCTTTGTCCGCAGTCATTTTGGAATTTTTGCAGTGGAGACTAACCTGCTTTTGCTCGCCTTGTAGAAAATTCGGATGATTCGATGAATGGCGAAACCGGTCCAGGCCCGAATACTTCCACTGTGTCACCTCCTGTTGGATCGGTTAGAGAATTCGGCGACAATCCGGTCTGTTACATGTGCTTTGATGAAGAGGATTCGGAAGACAACCCCCTGATTACTCCTTGCAAGTGCAGTGGTGACACAAAGTATGTTCATGTGGAGTGCTTGCGAAAGTGGCACACTGCCGAGGCAGACAATCAGATTTGCTTCCTCTCCTCGGTCGATGCTACCTGCTCCGTCTGTAAGAGCACGTTCAAGTCCGATTTCAAACTGAAGGACGGTCGCCATGTCAAGTTGTTCAAATCATCTTTGGAGCCTCCCTATGTGTCCTTGTTGGTGGCTACCAAACACGAGATGGCCCAGCGTCTCTTCAATACACGTTTCCAGCTTTCATTTAGCACTCTGTTGAAGCCGGATGGCCGAAACGCCACGAGGCCCCTGCTTCTTGGGCGTTCTTCCGGATCCGACATGGTTTTGGACTACCGCACAGTTTCGGCTAGGCACGCTGCAATCCGTTTCAAGAATGGAGAATTTGTGTTCACTGATGCGGGATCTTCCAATGGGTCTTACTTGTACCTACGCAGACCACTGGAATTGTCCCCGTCCCAGCCCGTACAATTCCGTTTGGGGCGGTCAATGATCTCCATGAAGGTCGTGAACAAGTGGAATCGCCGTTTGCTCCGTGCCGTTCGACGCACTGGACAGAGTGGATCCAACAGAGAAGTCCAGGAAGAGGAAGGCGAAGCGGATGATAGATCCATTGGAAGCAATGACGATGATATCCGTATCACCGACGGGAAGACCGGATTGGTCACCAAAACGGTGGAGCGTCGAACGAGGGACAGCGTGATGCGTGGTTTGCCTCCTCCTGGACAGCTTTCGCAGCAGTCTGCCAAGCATCTCGACTTGTTGTACGCCTTGGCGTACCCCAAGAGAGAAGTCAAGGAACTCGCCAGGGCTGCACGTCCCAAGACCTTGGACGAAGGGGAAGGCAAGAGCGAGGACAACGCTGTAGCTGAAATTGCAATGCCTCTGCAATCGACAACTGGTACCGCAACTCAGGAAACCTAGGCCAAACAAGGAAATCCAAAGATGGCGCAGGAAATGGTTTTTTGTTTGGTCGACGATTAACGGTTGTTAATTTAGTTATACAGTAATGAAAGCAAAAATGAAAAGAAATTAGAACCATGTGTTGTAGTGTAGACGTGGGGTATTGTCTTGGTACTACTTGGCGCTATCGTCAACACGTCGCAGGTGACCCACCAATTCATCGCCTGCTTTCTGTGTTGCCAGCCTATGCCAAAGATGGCGACAACAGAACATGTGGTGGAACAAAACACCCGCAGCAGCGGGACGCATCGCGAGTTCATTGTAATTATTACTACGACGCCGGGATGACACAGAAGAAGATGAAGCGCACTTATTACTACGACGCCGGGATGGCACTGAAGAAGATGAAGCGTGCTTTGACTAGATATTGTGTATAGTGTGGATATGAAACAGACAGAACCACAAAATGAAAGATGAAGGGTTCAATCACAGTCTAAAAACAGAGGGGCGGCCACGATGAGTGCGGAGCTCTCAACTCAAATCAGGCAGCGACACAGACCCATTGGAGACGGACCGTTTCTTGAGCCGTCCTGGAGCTGGTGGCTTCTCTTGCGGTGCGTCTATCGCCACCTCATCAAGGTCGGGGGTTGATAGACCAGTTTCCACGTCCACAGGAGGCTCTTCTGGTGTCTCGCTGGTGCCTTCGGTGGCGCTCGTTGGCTCATCACTCGTGGATGTGCCCTCGCTCCCAGCATCCGGCCTGTCATCTCGGAACGGCACAGGATCAAAGGTGGGATCCCATTCGTAGCCCATGACCACCTTGTGCATACCAGTAGGGAACCGAACGGGCAAGGGCACAAACCAATGCCACGATGCCTTCGGAGAAGTGCCTCCAAACATTTCGTTGAACGCTTCCGTCACCCGTGTTAGCTCCGTTCCTCCCTGACCAACTCTCATTTTCATTCTAGCGATCTTGCCTTGATTGGTTTGAATGGCTTCTATTTGCTCAATCATCATGCACGCGGTAAAGATCATAAAGGTAACCGCGACGCAAAAAAGAATAACAACGGTGTATGTTTGATGGAAATCCTCGCATTCTTCGTGGACGTAGGTTGGC
The DNA here is from genome assembly GCA_903772945.1 of Seminavis robusta. Classification (NCBI taxonomy): domain Eukaryota; phylum Bacillariophyta; class Bacillariophyceae; order Naviculales; family Naviculaceae; genus Seminavis; species Seminavis robusta. The sequence goes on from CAICTM010002060.1 coordinate 9,179, forward strand.
GCCAGACTCTGCAGTCCTCGTAACAACCCTCTCCCTTCGTCCAAATCCCCCTCCTTTTCCTCCTCTTTGATCTCTTCCTCTTCTTGGGTTGCGTTAGGAGCGAACATGCTGGCTTCGGAAGCATCCCCTGAAGGGTTTTCGCGCACGTACCCACAGCGGACCGCCCGCGTTATAATCATGAATATGGAAGTCATGCAAGTTGTCATGGTATAGAATACAAACAAAACAAAAAACTTGTGGTTCAAGGCGCCCTGCAAGTGTTTCGAAGTGAGCCAATAAAAATATGAGCAAAGAACGATCTTCATCATTTCAAAATCCACAAGCAGGTCTTCTTACGTACCACAGCGTTGCAGACCCATGGACTGTTGTTTCGGGTGGTAGTATCGTACAGGAAAGCAAAAATGACGATGTCAGAGGTCAAAGTAAGCAATGGAACAAAATCACCTCATAACAGAATTTTCGTTGAAATAAACGCACCAATAATGATCAAATTTCACAATGCATCGCCCCGTTACGGAATCATGATGCGCTCGGTCAGGTTTGTAATTGTCGTTGCACTTTTGACATCGTCGAATGCCCCGTTTCCGTGCTTGAGCGGATGGGGACATTTCGCCGCTGGCAGCACGAGAGAGCGTGACCAACGGGCGAGCACCCATCGGGACAGCTCCCGGATTGGTGGTCCACGCCATGAACAGCGACCACAGCGCCAAGAATGACAGCGGCAAGTAGACCAAAATATACACGGCTTGAGCCAAAAAAGACCCCTCAATCAAGTGCATGCCGGTCACTGTCGCAGCAAAGATGTGTACTGCAAAACTGCAAGTAATGCCGAAGCAGCCACAGGGATTCAGCGATAGCCATCTTCGAGCAGTGAAGGAAGTGCCGATTTTGAAGCAGTCAGCGCGGCCTGACATTGTCCTGGTTGTAGTAGTCGCTGGAGCGGAAAAGGAGGATGAAGTAGAAGGAGATGACGCAGTCACTGGAGGTTGTCGGCTTGGTCCCAAGGGATTCGATTTCTGTGCTGAAGAGAGCTGGAGGAAGCTTCTTGGCGGAAACAGCGGGTCGATGTGCCAAAACCAAATACGCCGCCTCAACCAATTTTGTGGGATCCTGTGTTCCTTCAAGTTTCTCGTCGCAACAATCCCGACAGGACCTTTACAAAGAGACCTTCTTTGGGTGTGGTGGTACCAGGTACGACTGCGGAAACAGAGTGGTCAAGGTGAGTCGTGACCTCGACAACGATGAAGTGGTTTGCGTGGGGGCTCGTAGAGATTTGTACTGATGAAATGACGCTCACCCCTATTTTTCATAGGTCCTCCTCCCAAATGTTACTCAAAGCAATAACGCAAATTGATCGGGGCATTAATAACACACAACACCGCCGGCTCATGCATGGCTCGTGGCTCAACGTGCCGAAGCTCTGGCTGAATGAGTTGTAGATCAAGGCTATGGACAATCCTTTGCTTCTTTGGCTAATGGACATGCTGCCGCAGGCCACAGGATGTCACCTTGAGAGCTCGAAATGAGCTCACTGGGAGGAACAACTACCAGCTAGCAAGGAGAGAATAGGGGGAGCAAAGAGGCAACGATAGCAAGAAGAGAGATTTCGAGAGCACTGGACGGTGTCGCAAGCGAGTTTTCTCATGAAAGAAAACCATATCTCTTATGGGAGTTACTGCATGTGCTACGCACTGAAACTTTCAAGCTACCGGCGGTATGATCATACCGCTGCCAAAGATTCTCTCCAGAATTTGGGTCTCAAGTGATGGTTTTCAATGTAGAATCCAGCCAATGCTGCGTCTGCCCAAGGTCCTGGATTAACTCGAAGGAGCCCATACCAGAGATTGTCAGGCTCCCCAGGGTGCTCCCTTGTAGCAGTTTCTAAGGCAACCACCAGAGAATCTATTCTTGAGCTTGGATCGCTCAGCTTTCCTCTCCCGCACATGTTGCATTTGACCCAGTAGATCACTTGGGAATAGTAAGGATCTTTTTCAAATTCACTGGGATATCCTAACATCACGTCCTCAAGAGTAACATTGTGTTCCATCATGTTGGCAAAGTTCTCGAGGCTCTCAGTAGATTCTCTTGAATGGTAGTGCCAAAGTGTCTTCATTGAGGAATCCTCTTCTAGAGCTTTGGTTATGAACTGAAGACTGACTCCATCACACCCCCACATTTGGAGAGATTGAAGTTGGTTCTGAGTCAAGAGAGCTCCAAGTTCGTTGTTGATATCAACTTTTCGTTGGTCTTGAGACAGCTGCAATTTTGTCAAAGACTCCAATCCGCAGAGGTTGCCAAGAATACCTATCATGGTCTGCGCACCCAATTTAGAGTTGAGGGCCAAACTTTGAAGTTTGCTATTTGGTGGGATCTCAAAAGGGACCCAAGAATCATCATACCGTGGTGGGTTCAATGCCAACGTAAGATCGCATGATTTGACCGTGACGAAAACAGCGCACAGCAGCTCGCTCAGTGCTGCTCCATCAGTATGTGGAAGCACTTCCACAGTAAAGGATTCAAGTCCGTCGGTCCCAAGAAGGGTATCCTTGCAAAGCATGCATAGTGCCCGTGCATCCTTGGCGTCTGTAGAACTCACATCATCTTGAAACGGTAGTAACGTCAGGTGTTCCAGATTTGGGCATGACTGTGTGGCCTTGACAAACAGATGGTTCTCTGTCTGGTGGAGGATTTCATAAAACACAGGAAGCTCTAATTTTTTCAATAGGGCCGGCTTCACCTCACAAAACATGTTCAAAGTGGATTGGAATAGCCTCGCATCAGCATCAATGCCTGCCAGCTTAAAGCTGTTTAGTCTCGGAAGGAATAGGTTGGCACGGTGGATGGCCTTTTCATCCCAGAACTTAAACTGCTCTTCAATGGATAGTGATCTCTTCGTAGTAGTTTTGGACAGTGTCTTGGCAAAAAGATCACAAAATGCATCACCATAAGCACCAAGAACAACGTCTTCAATGTGGTCAGCACCTGGATCCATTGTTTGAGTGCACTCAATCATCACTTGGAAGATTTGGTTTGCTTGGTGAATATCTAGAGGTGGCTCACAATCAGTCGGGTCGGCAGCAACACAGCATCGCATGAGAAATAATTCCAATGGAGTTGCATTGTACCTTTTCTCGATAGTTTGATCTGGAAACTCTTCAGCCACAACTTTGATTGTATCATGATATGAGCAGTACACACAAGCATCAGCCACCAAGTTAGGCATATAATCAAAACCAGCTGATAGCCAATTGTCGTCGTCTTCGTGTCGAGGGTTCGTGGTTTTCCACAGGTCACAAAGCTCCTGGATGACTGAAGTAGAAGCGCCAGCATGCTGCAAGAAAAATGAAATCACTGTTCTGCCAGAAAAGGACTTGGTTGCCAATGTTGGGTGTTGCCGAAGGAGTACAATTGCATGATCTGATTGAAACGCTTCACCTCTGCTTGCTAGTTGGTGCTTTGGCAGCAAATACTGAGAGAGAATCTCACGTGCACTTGCAATGCTTAGATAACAGTTAGTACTACATGTAGCAGTGGCAGAAGCCCTTCTGGTTTCCAATCGTCTTCGTTTGAACTCGGCTTCAAGCTCTTCCAGCTCCTCGAGGGAACAATCATATGGACAGCAACGCTTTGCCTGGCTCATCTTTCAATGGCAGGTCACAGAACAGCACCACACAAACACCACTCCAATCGATGATTGAACAGTCTTTCTGGTTCACAGAAAGTTTTGCGCGCCAAAAGAAGATTATTGGCGGCACCGCGTCGGCTTGTGGCTTGTGCATTGTGCATGTCCTCAAAAGGCACTCAAAGCAATAAGGCGATCACTGGCAGAACACTGCGGATAATGCTTCTGGTACTACCAGTGCGGTACGATACGGTGGGAAGACAGGAACCAGGAAGCAAGCAACAGGCCAGGACCTTGGCTAGCTAGCTACCGCAGCTCAGGACAGACTGCGGAGGTCCATATGCTAGCTCTGAGATGATACGGTAGCTCTGTGTTGCATGGCCAGAAAAAGATGGAGAGGATAGACCCAGCACTGTGCAAATAATGATCGTAGTAGGGGGGTACTTTCGGGTTTCAGTGTTCAGACGACTTGATCGGATCAACGTCTCGTCTCGGTATGGCCATGGTACCTTCAGTGGCCGGTACCAGGTACAGTAGATGCACTACATCACTCGCAATTACCGTAGCCAAGGACGGTAAAGGACCAAACAGCATCAGGGACGGACGGTACTGTGAAGAGTTCTATTATTTTAGGAAGAGTGCCCGTGAGAGCAACCCGACTCCTGCAGTTGCAACCTCTGTTGGCAACCCGATGGAGTGACCTGGCCGTAGTGTCTCACCCAGTTTCGTTGTATGAATTGAAGTTGTGCCAAAATGACAGAAAGACAAGTCTCCGGGCATGGGCCTTTGAGGTCTCACGGACTCGACTCTTCCTTTTTCATTGCTTTCTTTTTCTGTCGTCATTCGAGTTCAATAGTTTCAATCAGTATCCCCGTCGTCCTTCACGGCCCCCCGTGGGACGGTTTTCATGCAATGTTCGAAATTTCTCCGTATAGCTATGGACGGATTGCACTGCCTTGGCGACGGCTGCCAAATGAGAAAAGAGTTCCGCATCTTCGTCACTCATGGATTGCTGAAGTTGATATGGATTGTCCTGCGAGTTGCGGTTGTTGCTGTTGCTTTCCAAGGATGCTTGCAGTGGCCCAAGCTGTAGGATCAGTCCTTCAATTTGACGCATGAGTGAGGGATTTGGCGGGATCTCGCCCTTGCCCATGCTCTCCAGATAATCCATAATGACTTTGATCCGATCCTGCATGGCCTGAAGGGAGTGTTCAACGGATGTCATGTAATTTACGTACGGCGATGCTTGGGTGGGGAGTTCCTCGTTGTTGGTATCATTACTGTTGTTGCTGGCCTTGATGTCTTGCTGGGGTTGTTCCCGTACCACTCGCTCGACCGCAATCCGTTCGGCTTCCGAGGTTTCCAGCGACCAATTGTCCACTCCCACCAGAACTTCCGATGCATCGTGAATATTTTGGATTTCGTACAAGTTCAATGGCAGCTCGTCGTCATTTTTCATGTCGTCCTTTTCCTTGTTGTTGTTGCCATTATTATTATTGGGACTGCTGCGAACATGTAACAGGGAAAAGAAAAATGGCTGATCGGGTTTTTGATAGTGTGCTTTCAATTCCTGTGTCAGTCGGAGATCGTTGGCCGTGGGTTCCTCCGAATTCCCCACCCGATACCATCCTACAACATCGTGCAATGGAAAGACGGCATGATGAAGGGAGATTTGTGTCTTGGCCGTTTCCGATCGGTCTGTAGGAATGTCATCGGCATCGACAACTTTTAGAATAGACAAGTCGTCTTCGGTTTTGATCATTTGGCCAAATAGTAAGCCAACGACGGGATCGTCTTTGCTGAGAGCTGAACCACCACAAGTGATGCGAGTGTACTGATCCGACATGTTTACAATGGCGAGCTGATGGATTATTGTTGTGTGTTGTTGTCGTAAATTTATTTGGTCGCAGAAATCAGCAAGGGAACGAGGAAGACAAGATCAGTGTGAGCCACACAGAAACAAACTGATAAGGCACAGAAACAGCAGAAACCACACTTCAAGATAAACCGAAAAACAAAAAGAGAAATGACAAATATAGCGGCAACAATTCGATTTGATTTGGTTCCCGCGTTCCATCTATCACCAAGACAAAGCAAACAAAGCTTCCGTCATTTGTCGCAAACAAATTCTAGCAGCAGAAAAATCCAGTGTTGAATTTCTTCGTCCTCTCGTTCGAATTCCCTGATTCATTCTGCCAACAAGAGATCCACAGCGCACAAGAGCAGATCTGGCTCTGAACACGTCTCGATCTTCCTCCTTGTCCGCTATTCGCAATGGCGTGTCGCCACGAAATATAGAACAACTCGTTCGGGAGATCATCATGATCCAACAACGCCCATTGTGGGGCCAAATTTGATTGCAACAAGCCTACAATCCTCTTGGGAGGCTCCCTCAATGAGCCAACATCCGAAGCATGACTGCTGATCAGATCGGATCAAATCACTTACTGGGTGGACTGAGACTTTCTGCTTGGCCTCTTCTTCCTTGGGAGCATCAACTTCCATTGTGGACGCCATGGTGAATTCTCTAAATCCTCTGGTGCAATTGATGATCCGTAACAAAACTGTTCAATGATGCCTCCCGTTGGTCGCCTGTTGCCGCAATGCCGATGTGTTGTCGTCGCTGCCCAGCGAGTGTTTGGGATCGAGGGGTTTGCTGTGCCCACAAAAGATCCAAACTAAGGGGTTAAACTTAGGGATACGGTAATCGAGAGTGCGGCGACCGCGACGTGGAAACTTGCATCGTGTTCGCCAGACCTCAGGTGGGCAATAAAATGAGGCACAGTTCTCGCTCTGTTGTCAGAGTTGAGCCTTCAACCTTTCGACTTGTTGCTACTAAAAGATTGGGATGATTCCACCTTTAGTAAGTTTCCCAGACCTAAGTACTTTGGTTGTTCGTCCTCTCAAAGTTCGTACAGTAGCGTTACAAGTTTTCCATCTTCGAGGACAAGTCACTACTTTCTGATTCTGCGTCTTCTTCTAATACTAGTATGAATTGAACCCGGCGAGTTGGAGCGAGGTTGCCCTTTTTTCCCTTGAAGGCCATTAGGAGAATCTTTCACTTGTTAAACCTGAGGTTTCATTCGAGAATACACGGAAGCAGGAACGAGGTTGACAGCGGCTAGCAGAGACAAGGTACGATGTACAGCATCCGGTGTAATTCAACACCGTCTTGGCAAGTAACACATGCCTTTGCTTTGCTTTCGTATCCCAGATCCTTCTTGTTGGGATAAAGGGCGCCATGATTTGAATTCTTGGTTTAGAAGGGAAGCGTGGGTGAATATTTGGCATGTTTCCACGGTTAGAAGCGAGGAGCAAATTACCAAACTACGGTACCATAGAGATGGGGCTACCAGTACCATAAGAGTCTCGTATCAACCTGGGGAAGATTACCTAACGGTTCCTGGGATTGCCCTGCGCGCATACTGTGCGAAAGAACATGGGGAGATCGCTTGCCTGCAGCGCGAAAGAATTTGTCGAAGCCTTCGCCACCCACCGGTATCCCACAGGGTCAAACAACCAGCAGCAAACAAGATAGACCCATCTAATCTATCCGTTGGCAATCCCTTCCCACAAAGCATCAGATACATAATATAATCGTTAAAACAATCAAGCAAGATGCCTCTACTCAACTTTATCAAGGCAAGGACGCAACAGCCAGAGCTGTTGAGTATCGACATTACTCGCAATCGCAGTACAGACTCTACTCTCGACGCGTCAGCGCCCAGCAAAAAGACCAACGACGTCGCGGTACCATCGCCGCCGCCAACACCAGCCAAGAGCCCCAGTTTGCCATGGCGTACCAAGGAAATGTCATCTATTGTTCGACCATCGGTCAGAGAAACTGCCGAGAGTCAAATACAAGAAGATTTCTGGACCATCAATCGCTGTAATGCCTTTGATGAAGACGACGAGGACTATGATGACGATGACGACGAATACCGGTATTAAGTGACGCGGCCGCAATGAGAGGCACTACAAAAGTGCCATCAGGCTGTCACCTCCTTGACGGCGAAACATGTACCAACCATTCAGGCGAACAACGAGAACCCAAGGCGAAACAAGACAAGATTCGATTCGCTCACTCATTCATCCGCGGCTTCTATATAGAGGAGCGAAGTCCGCACATTGTCCGAAAAGTTCGATAGAGAAATATTCCCTTTCATCCTTCCTTCCATCAACCTCCATCCATCCTTTTCCAGTTCATTCATTGAACGACAACATCCTGTTATTCATTGTTCCTGGTCTGCTCTTTTTGTAAACAGTTATGGGGATTACAAAGAGTCAGGCCATGTTCATTATGTGGTGTTGTGTTGTCCCCTGTTCATTTATTTCTACATTTCCCAAGTGGTTATCTTTCTACTATTCATTTCATAAGTACCGTTGCTGCTATGTTATTTTGCAGCTGTTCTTTGTTGGCTTGATAGTGATTTTAAAAATTGAGTCAAATAAAAAGAAAATACATTGCTTCCTCCCTACGGTGCGATGCTAATGAAACCGCTACGTCGCGGGCTCATTTGGACCGGCTAGGTGCTATTGATGCAGGCTAGGTTGAGTGATGTGTTTCCATGAGGTGTGTTCTCAGGTCTCCCGTCCGTTATGAGAGGGCAAACCTGGTCTTTCCCGCGCACCTCTTGCTAAGCGGTGCGGTAAAGGTACGTACCTAGTTGGCTGCTTCGGGGTCCACGCGCTGTCCTCCAGCCTCAAGTTTCCAGGCAAGCTTCCAAAGAAACTGCTGACCACCATGTTCTCACTTCAAGGATAGATCATGGCGGAAAATATCTATAGCACGATAGCGACGACTCCGCCCAGTGTAGGCCAGGTGGAAGCGAAGTGTCCAAATTACTCTCCGAGATGACTCTGGAGACTGCGCCCCCTTAGGCTGGAAAGGACGGGATGCCTACATGTACTAGAAAGGTGCAGTTCCAGCTGCCTGCGGCGCATGTTGCTCGATATATACATGTAACTTCAGGGACGGTCAACTGGAAACTACAGTACAATTGCTTCAGCTTTGCACAAGATTAATAGCTACTTACGGTAACGGGGAACTGTTTCGTTGAAGCTGGATCCATGAAATCCTATTTTTATATGCATTCAAATGTTTAGCAATCATTGGGGGACAACCCTGTAGCATTTGGGGACCCTTGTCTCCGCAGCTACTACTCTAGTGACACGGATTTTTCTCCTGTCAAAATAGCCAGCCAGATGCATCTTATGTAGCCTCGACGGCGACCAGCACGGCCGATCTTGGGAACCCTACGGTAGCTTTGCTTGCTAAGAGATGATTCCAGATCAAAATGACGTACCGTCATCCTGGCGGTATCACGTCCGAAGAAGCTAAGCGAGAGGTCGGCGGCACTCCTCCACAAACAATCCCACCGCTTCAAGTGCATCTCGATGCCACGAGAAAGATATGCTGGTACCGTACGATAACTAGCAGCGAGAGCTTGTCGGCATCCACATCAAATAAGGCATGCATATCGGTACCGGTACTATTGGGCTATGGCGTGACAGAGCAACCTCGCAACGCATAGCCTTTTGCTGTCCTGGTTAGTCTAACTGGCGGTCCTGTTACTTCCGAATCCATTTTGATGTCCCTACTTCCACATTAGCGAGAGTCAAAATAAGTATTACTGTAAAAATACTTAATTTTGGATTGATATTTGACTCAAATTCGAAAACACGTCGTGTATATTTATCTTTCACGGACGACTGAACTAACCTGCGGGAGCGCAAGCAGGAGTGAAAAAAATGAAGCTGAGGGGTTGGAAGATACGATACCCATGTTGTGGTGGCAAATCCTCATTTCTTTTGTTGATAAAAAGCACTGATACTCTTTTGAGATAAAAATCTATAACGAGATGCGGAATCAAGTACGGGTTGCGTCCCGAATGCCCCTGGAGATTGGAAGAAAGTCGCTTGTGTCCCGGTTCTTTTGGTT
>CAICTM010002061.1:0-18702 GCA_903772945.1 Seminavis robusta
CAACAGGGACATAAGTATCCATCGGAAGAAGCAAGGTTACACCAGCATGATTGGGGTGATGGCTGAGCAGGGGTGGAGGGAGTGTTGCACACGAAGAGGGTGCTTGTAAGGAACTTGCGGAACCCACGATTGTCACTGGTGAAATGAGCACTGGTGCCTTTGGAGACCTTCCACAGTTGCGACAGTTTTAGCAACCACCTTCCCATCACAGAAATGGTGTGTTTGGCATCATCGGGAATAGTTCTTCCTTGGAGCATGGAAGCAAGCTTGTTTGATAAGAGTTGTGAGTTTGAGTTGTTTCAGCACTCAGACCGTTGTCCTTTGGAGCACCTCGCTTGGACATGTGGATCGTTTCTATGATGATCAGTTAGCTCACAATCAAAGCAGGCGCCTCCACGAGGACGAGTACCGCCACTGGCTGATCCACTGTTTCGATCCTGAATGAGACTCCCAACTTTTGCCTCAACTCCTTTGTCAATTGCTGCCTGGAAGGCTTTGCCTGGGATCCCTTGGATCCAAATGTTGGCAGGCTCATAAGAGTTTCTGGTTATGAGGACCCGATATGAGGGCATCCAAGTCATTCAAAGTGTCTGAGTGCTTCCAATTGTTTGTTCCCAAGTTGTATCAAATCGTTGATGTCAACTTTACAACAAGCTCATGGACTTGGATCGAAAGTATATGGACAACCAAGCCAGGAGAACCTCAAAGATGTGCTGGTTATTCAGGCATGGGATCACTGACATAAAGTTTAATCGAATCTCTTGATGATCTGCTTGCTCGAAACATACATGGAAACATTCTCCCAGGAACTTGGTGATGTCCAATGAAGTAGCTTGGCTTTGAGGTTTCAATCTTACTGAGAGAAGTCTGTATATTTTCTGCAGAAAGAGCCAAGAGAAGTGGGCCATTGTGTTGGCTGAGAGACATATGATTTCAATTCTTCCTGGAGTGCATCAGTGCAGAGTTCAGAGACGCCTTTCCCGACCAGGCAAAGGTTGGTTAGATCATACTGGCAAACATGATGTTGCTGCAGATCCCATTGCATCGATGAGTCTGACCCATGACTGTGAGGTCCTGATGCATTTTTCCATCATAGACTCTGAAACCTGTCCAGAGCAGTGAACATGTTGATTTATTAATGTGTTATGTATTAAGGTCTCCAACAAACAGCTGGAAGACCCCTTCCATTCCATGCTCTGTCATCATACTTTCAAAGGATAAGAGAGGCTAGCACATGAGACCCAGAAGCATTGGACTCATCAGAGTGGAGAATAGGTAGATGGTGAATCCTTCAGTCCTTTCTTGCATGCAATTCGATAGGTGGAGTGTGGTGTGATGTTTCAGATGGTCGTCACCATGGAAACCCCTGAGGCATAGGGTGCTTTGAGGTTCCTTTCCCAGTCCATCTGAGCCAGATCCTGTCCAGGCTCCAGTGTGGTTGATACCTCAAGTGAGGGCTTCTGTAAGCTTGTTCTTTTCTTTGGTTTTCCCATGTGCTGGAGGATCTGGAGGAGCTCCCTGGAACTGAACTGCGGTCAATGTGGCTGCAGTCATGTTGGGTCTGATAGTGGCTCAATGGGATCTGGTTCAAAGAAAGCTTGACAATTCCTCTAGGACTGAAGAATGGCGCTGGTGCTGGTACGGTTGAAGGAGTTGAGATGAGGATGCTGAACAGAGGAACGTCGTCAAGGTCCATCAATGAGAGCAGTAAAAATCAAGCAAGCGGCAATGGCAATGGCAACAATGGCAAAAAAGGATGAATAACAGAAGAATCGGCAACTACAAGAGGAGGAGCGGAAACAGTAGTGGCAACAGTAGGAGAGTGCGGTAGATATCCAGTCAATCGAGTCAATCGAAGATGGAATTTATGAGTGGTTGTATCCTTCGTTGGATTCGACGTGATCGGACTTCTTGGCGAATCTTTTGAGTAATCAAACGACCAACTGCAAACCAGTATATGTCGAACGACCGATGAGTTCTAGGTAGCAATACCAATGAAACTGCGATCGATCGCCGTGTTGTGTTTGTGTCTCTCACGCTCGCTGAAACCAACTGCCGCAGTTCATTGCATCACTGTGTTGTATCTGCCGAGTACGGTGTGTTCTTCACGTACATTCGATTGGAAACGAAAAAGTGAGGAGTTTCGAAGAAGACATAACCCAAGCATACTCAACCAATTCCAACCGATAATAGAGGGTGAAATGGCTCCCGAAGCATGACTCAAGGAATGACACACAAGCCGAGCCCTATATGCGCAGTAGGAGCTCATTTTTCGATAATTTTGTTAACTCTGTTAACTCGGATCGATCGATCGCGACGGAGATGAGGATGAAGCAAGGCTCTACGTGATAGAGATAACAGTAGTAGTAACAGTTGCAGTCGAACGTACAGTACCAGTAGTGGCTGCCTGCGCGATCGAGATAATAGGATCCTCATCGATTCGATCGACGACAGGATAAAAGGTGGACTCCTGTAGGAGTCCATCGTATAACACAGGATGAAATGGGTTCGATTGCTTTCGAGAATCACCAACAGAGGAGGATGCTTACGAGCGAATCCAAGGGAATTAAGTTGCAATAAGGGGAAGGACTACCGATGAAGAGGAAGAGAGGAACCTCTGGAGCAATCTGCATCAAGAGGATAGCTCATTCATTGACAACCATAGGGTAGACATATAAGAATAGAATGAGTAACATCATAACCTCGCATGCTACCATGCGACAATACCATTGTGGATTGATTAATCTAACGATCTAAGAGATGTAAAGTTTGTATTTCCAAATAAGTGAGCAGTTATTGATATTTTCTAGAATAAGCCTGCTAATTGTAAAGCTGTAAAGCTGAATTGTAAGCTGTATCCCGTCGCATCGTTCTTCAAGCCCGCTCCCGAGCCGCCTAGCATGAAGCCTGCCGGAGCAAACCAACAGCGAGCGGGAGCGCACCTGGTTACCAACGTCCACGGCGATGAGGACCTCTTGAAGCGTTTCCAGGACTCGGGGTTCCGCTCCATCACTGAAATGACCAAGGACCACCAGTATACTATTCCCAAGCACGGTGGTCAAGACGTCTGTATGGCCTGGGCCCTCAAAGGCAGTTGCACCTCCGGATGCAAGCGCGCTGCCACCCACAAGCGCTACTCGGCAGCTACGGTGCAGAAGCTCCACACTCTCCTCACGGACTGTGGAGTTGCTGACTCGCAGCCCTGAGTCTCCATGCCTGGACTCGCCACCCGTATTGGAGCGCCCTCTCCTATCTCGGTGGCGTCCATGCCTTGCAAGCAGTTTGGTCTCCGCCCTTTTGATCGCGATGTCTCTCCTGTGAAACCTCCAAGGACTAACAGGAGCACTCCTGCTCGCAAAACACCTCCACACGAAATTTCTATCACTTCAATTCACGCCCTATCACACGCAGCCTCGCTGTCAATGTCCTCATCATCAAAGCGGTCGGCTGGCCTACTGCCCAGATCACCTAAGAAACGCCGACCGCCTTCATCCACTACATCAAACACCACTAAAACTACTAGCCCTGCCGTTGATACCAGATCATTCCGAAATGACAGACTAGGTACGTTAGTCCAAAACCTTTTCTCAGCCTACTCGAAGGCAGAGACGTGGGAATCCTTTGTCACCAACTTCAGAGGGCGCTCCTACCTTGCTCCGAACTTGGAGGATGTCGACCATCCTGCCATCCCCCTGCTCTGCCACTGGAGAGACCATGGGGTCCCCGTACAAAACGAATCACCTCCCTGGACGACGGAACAGAAGGAGGAATGCATCCGCCGCGGCTGCCACAAATCTGCTACCAAGCATTCCGACTTCCTCTGTGAGGAATTTTCCGAGTTCATTGAGAACAAGTTCTGAGCTGTCCTTCCATTCGACCTCGTCAAGGACGAACCCTCCCTCCTTCTATCTGCCGCTGCGGTAAAGGTGGAACGAGACCGAAAACCCCGACTCATCAGCGACCACACTTGGAACTGGGGTTGGCCCTCTGTCAACGAAACCACATCATATCACGCGCCGCCCGAGGCCATGCAATTTGGAAATGCCCTGCCGCGCATCTTGTACGATGTGCGTCATGCAAACCCCAAGTTTGGACCCGTCCGCCTCTGCAAGCATGACATCAAGGACGGCTTCTACCGCATGTTCCTGAACCCTTCCGACTGCATCCGACTCACGCTGGTGCTGCCTCGCTATGAAGGTGAGCCCCAACTAGTAGCCGTCCCAATGTCATGCACCATGGGATGGGTCGAGTCGCCACCCACTTTCAGTGGGATGTCGGAGACTACCTGCGACCGAGCAAATGGACGCTTCCTGAAGTCCCCCAGAGCCTGTCCTCCGCACAGGCTTGAGCATCATGCCGAGGGAATGGATGACCTGGACCCGTCCACCACTCCTAGACCACGAAAGAAGGAGGACCATGCGGCAACGCAAGAACTCCTTGGGATAGCCACCTCCCCCTTGGAGGCCGAACCAGACCACTTCGCGGGACCCTCGAACTTACCTCTGCTCCAGCCCATCGGGCGAAATGATGTGTTCGTTGACGACTTCATCCAACTGGGCCAAGGAGGAAAGACCCGTATAAAAGCACTACGCAGGCACTTGCTCCATGCCATTGACGAGATCCTCGCGCGCCCCAACCTCAGCGAGAAACACCGAAATGAGGCAGTCTCGCTCAAGAAGCTCCTGCAAGGAGATGGAAGCTGGGCTACTCGAAAACTCATTCTGGGATGGATCATCGACACTCTACGACAGACTCTGGAACTCCCTCCCCACCGGAAGCAAGCGCTCGCTGACATCTTCAAGGAACTAGCCGGGTGCCGCAGAGTCAGCCACAAGCGTTGGATGCAAATCCTAGGCAAACTGCGCTTCGTCTCTGTTGCCATCCGGGGCTCCGCTGGACTCTTCAGCGCGCTCCAGCTCGCCCTCCCGCAGTCCAAAGGAGGAAGAATCCGGATCAACGCTGCGCTGAGATCCCACATCGATGCCTTTGCTGATCTGGCTGCCAGCCTTTGCCACCGCCCGACACACTTGGCTGAGATCGTCCCCCAGGACCCATCCTTCTTCGGAGCCACTGACACCGCCAAGGCTGGAATGGGCGGTGTCTACTTTGACTCCGAGGAAACTCCTTACCTGTGGAGGTTCCCGTTCCCTCCCGATGTGCAGGCTCAGCTCGTGTCCACGGACAACCCGAAGGGAACTGTCACCAACAGTGACCTCGAGCAAGCAGCACCCCTTGCGCAGCACTCCTTGCAAGCAGTGCGGCACTGCGTCACCTATGCCACCCTCTACACTCTCTCGGACAACACCCCGGCCGTCTCCAGAGTCTCCAAAGGGGCAGTCACCTCAGATGGCCCTGCGGCATTCCTCTGCAACTACGCCTGCCGCCACCAGCGAGAGCACTGCTACTGCGCCCTCTCGTCCTACATCCCGGGTCCTGCCAACGTGATGGCTGATGATGCGTCGCGTCTGCAACACCTCACCCTGCCTGAACTTCTCGCCCACTTTGAACAGCGCTATCCGCAGAACAAACCCTGGCAGGTGTTGACTCTGCCACCCGAGGTCAGTTCACTGTTGATCTCCGCCTTGCGCTGCAGACCGCTTCCAAAAACATTGTCTCCAAGACGGCCGCCGCCCGCGACCGGACCTTCGGACGATGGTGTGACTTCTGCGCAGGCCTCGGCGTCAACCCATCCCTCTGTGATATCCCTGACCAAGAGATCCAAGCCTGCTACCTCCTCGTCTTCGGAAACCGTTACCGCCAGTCTAACAATGTCCGAGCTGACTCAGTGGACAAGGCCCTTCTTGCCGTCGGGAAGGGGATCACCGACCTGGGTCACCCGGATCCCAGAAAGCTCAAAGCTGGATCCGACCACAACCATCCAATGCTCGCTGCTTTCCTCAAAGGACTCCGGGATGAAGATGGACCCCCTGACCGAGCCTACCCCGTCAACCTCTCCGTCCTCCGAGCTATGCTCGATGCCCTGGACTGTGACGACGCCACCTGGGGAACTCTCAACCGCCACGTCCGCGACCTCTGCATCCTGGCCTTCTTCTGGCTTCTACGCCCTGCGGAGTACCTGGATACCGGGAACCCTGAATCCCGAAGCCAAGCCTTTCGCCTCTGTGATGTCTCCTTCACTGTCTGCGGCGGCCTCCAAGTCCGCGGAGACACCATCTCTTTGAATGACGTGAAAAACCACACGTGCCTCACCGATGCCACGTTTACGTTCACTGACCAAAAGAATGCTGTCCGCGGCGAATCCGTGGGCCACCGCCCGACCTCTGATCCGTGGCTTTGCCCGGTGAAGTCCCTCGCGCGTGTGGTCTACCACCTCCGTACCAACGGCGCCGATGCCGATACTCCCCTCTTCAACCACTTCAATGCGGCCCGCAACCGGTGGTATCCTGTGAAGCCCCAGTTCATCACCAACGCCCTCTGCCACGCTGCGGCCCTCATCTCTCACGACACCGGCATCAACCCTGACAAGGTCTCTGCCCGCTCCCTCCGTCCTGGTGGTGCCAAAGCCCTTCTCTGCGCACATGTTGACTGGGATGCCATCCGCCTTCTCGGCCGCTGGAAGTCCGACGCTATGCTCCGCTACCTGCGCAACCAAGCCACTGCCGCCACCCACCACTACTCCCAACAGATGTTGGACCATGGGGCGTACAACTTCCCGGGAGGCACCTACGATTGCCACCTCCTCCCGGCGCAAGCGCCCCAACACTTCAATGAGATTCTTCTCCACGAAGAACTCTACGAGGACTAACCTTCCCCTAGTCCTCGGCCCCATGTCCTCGCCTCCACCTGGACAGGGGGAAAACTTCTCCCACCCCGCTACGCTCCCTCCCTGTTCTGCCTTTGGCTTTTGGGTTGCACGACTCAAGGCTGTCCCGTGGAACATCACATTCCCGGGACTCCCTTTTTGCCGTGTGGGATCCATCCGGGACTCCCCAGTCCCGAATGGAACCCCGGGGTCTGGAGATGGTCGGCTCAGTAAATGGCCGAGTCTATCCACTCACCTAATCCTCTACTAGTCGTGCCTAGCTGCTCTGGGCGAGCGCAGCTTGTCTGCGCTCGGTGTTGAGCAGCAGCACGCCTGGGGAACCCCCACCGTCCGAGTTTCCACGCCCCGCAGCGTGGAAACTTGAACCCTGATGGGTTCTCGCAACTATGACCCTAATCATGGTTGCCGAGAGGACCATCTCACAATTTGCAAAATTAATTCCCACGCTCCTCACCTACAACTCAAGTACATCTCTACATCTCGCAGGTCATCACCTGCGTTCCGGAAATGGATACCCCACATGATGATGCACCGCATCAGCTCCTCAATGCCTCTCGAACAAGATTACCCTTAAGGCAACGACGCCCGTCCAAGACCACATTTGGCAAGATCGACAGCGGCAACCATGAATCACTAAAGCCAGCGACCTAGCCAAGACCAGCCATTGAACTGCCGATCGCAAGAAGGCTGTCTCTCTCTCAGCTCACAATTCTTCATTCAGCCGACGCTGAGGGCAAGAACCTAGATTAGATTAACCCACCTCTCCCTCCCTGGTTGCACAACTCAAGGCTGTCCCGTGGAACATCACATTCCCGGGACTCCCTTTTTGCCGTGTGGGATCCATCCGGGACTCCCCAGTCCCGAATGGAACCCCGGGGTCTGGAGACGGTCGGCTCAGTAAATGGCCGAGTCTCTCCAATCACCTAATCCTCTACTAGTCGTGCCTAGCTGCTCTGGGCGAGCGCAGCTTGTCTGCGCTCGACTCTCTTAGATCTTCTTCAACTTCCATCGTCATATACAGTTCCAGTCAAACTATCATGGCTCTGCTAAACTACCGTACCTGGACCCGGAACCGTACCCTACCAAGCTAGAGCTACTAGTATCCGGACCTGGAACCGTACCTTACCAAGCTAAAGCTACTAGGACCCGGAACCGGAACCGGAACCGTACCTCACCACGTCGAAGCTACATGTACTAGAATGGATAAGCCTAACCCTAACAAACTCAAGAAAAAGGGACAATGTTAGAAAAGGTATTTTCGTATGATGGACAGATGACTCGGGATCCACAGTCACGATTCGTGATTGGGGGATCTGTGACTCAGAATCAGATGGTTATCCGATCATCATCAGATGGCCAGATGTATAGAAATAGGACGACGGTCGTCTAGGTGATGCAACTACAATGGTCAGGAACTTAGGTTGAGGGGAAGAAAGCAAGGAGCGATGGGACGGAGCAAATGAATGGACAGGTAAGGGTCCATAGGTTTAGTAAAGTGGGAAAGCCCCTCCAGGGCCAACCATGCACTTCAGGAAGATAGATCGATGAGATCTATCTACGGATGAAACTGCGAGAAGCAGAGGATCGAAAGATCCTGGTATATGTATGCATATCGGAGCTCAGTCTAAGAGCTCACAATCTGAACGAGAGAGAAAGAGAAAACGAATAGCCAGTCTACTAGATAGTAGAGCTGGAAAGATACTGATTAAATTAGAGAAATTGTGCGTTCAAGTTCACACCTTTTCAACACGTTTTAAAATGATAGCTATCAGGAAAGAGTGAGCTTGAATTCAGTTTGTCAAACAGAAGAAGAAGTAAGTCAAGATGTCTACGGAGGTGGAAGTATCATCGTTGAGCAAGTATCCCATCTTCGATGGGAAAGATGAGAAGTTTCGGTTCTACAAGGTCAAGATGATGGCCCATTTATCGAAGTATGGGTACGTGGAACTGATGAAAGATTCTACAGAGATTAAGCTGGACAACTGGGAGAATCCCACAGGTGCAGGCAAGGTAACGGACGAAGAAGTAGAGAAGATCGAGAGTTTGCAGAAGAAGAACAGCAAGGCTGCTGGTATACTGCTGGACTCAATCAATGTGGAGACAATAGAAGGGCAAGTTGCTTTCGACCTATTGGCCTCACACCAGACAACTGACCATGCTGTGGGAAAGTTCAAAGGCATGTGGGAGTCTATGTTGGACCTCTACGATGCCGAAGACAGCGGCGAGGTGGCAGCTCGACGAACGGAATACTACGCTGTAAAGATGGACATCAAGGAGAACTCAAAGAAGTTCGAAATTGGACTCGACGTAAAACGCAAGAAGCTAGCAAAGGACTGGTTCAAGATCTCGGACGAAGAATACATCAAGGACCTTCTCGAGAAGATGCCGAAGAAGGAGGGAGAACTTGGTGTGTATCACGAAGTGAAGAAGAATGTCCTGAGGAGGATCAAGAATCCAGGGCACGGAATAACGGTAAAGAGCGTGGTGAATGACTTATGCGAAATTTACAATGAGATCAAAGCACGAAATAAGTCAACGGACCACAGTGGTGAAACAGCTTTCATGATTGGAGGAAAGCAGTTCAAGGGCAGATGCCGAGGTTGCGGAAAGATCGGCCACAAGCAACAAGACTGCCCAGACAAGAGAGGTTCGAACGGAAGGAGTATCAGACATCGACCACAAAGAAGGCCGAATGGCAGATTTAATAGGAACGGTGGGAACAACCGAGGAAACTCAGGCAAGAACAAGTTCAGCGGAAAGTGATTTCACTGTGGCAAGATTGGACACAGGAAAGCGGATTGCCTGAAACTCAAGGCAGAACAAAGAAGCTCAGAAGGAGCAAACGCAGCGCAAGAAGCAACAGAAGAAATGGCGTTCATGACAATGAGCGATGAAATATGCATGCCATGCCGAGGAGTAGAGTTGTCAGATGATGAAACAGGAGGAGTAGAAGAAGCGTCGGAATACGAAGGTGAAGAATGGGATAATTTTGAAAGCGGAGAAAACGTGGATGAAGATGGAGAGAGCTTGGAGCGGTTGACTTATGAGGCGATGGACGCCCTTAAGTCTCTCCAAGAGGAACAACAACGATTGACTGAAACAGAATCAGTCACATACAACGAGAACCCAGACGCCACTTTTCTGTCCTGTGAAACAGAGAGCAGGGCAGATTTTGACAGCGAAAAGCTCTACGATTTAAAGCAAAACGGCTACAGCGAAAACGTTTCTGAGCAGGAGGAGAAACAACAAGCGGGTAAGAGACCCACAGTCTACGAAGACGATAATTACTACAGTTGTTTGAGCGAAAGTGATACTGAAGAGGAAGACAATGTAGCCGGAAAACGAGATAATTCGAGGAGTGTTGGAAGTGAAGTTAAATCGAGGTTGGGCCTTACAGACATCCGCTACCATTGAACGATCGACATGTGATGATGAGAGCAACAGAAGATTGGGCATTGGACGATTCAATGTTAACGAACTGGATCTGGGAAGAAGTAGCGGAAGCGGCAGCATCAAAGATCACCCAGGACGATTGGGATCAGATGACAGGGCCAACTATGAAAGAAACATTCGGGAATCTCAACCAATTCCGACAGATCCTGCAACTGACAGCAGAACAAGTGGGCTTGAACAACGATCTCGTGCATTTCCAAATGCAAGCCTTAGCGTGGACGTGCAAGCTGATGATCTTCAAGGATTGGACTCCGGACACAACGATCATAGCTGGCGCAATGCTAACGTGCAAGGCAAAGTGCGTTCGAGATGTCGGCGTAGCCGAAGGAACAAACTTCGGATTCAAGGCCTACAGCATTCCAAAGGAAGAAGTGGAGTACGTGGCAGAGATGGTTGCCCAAGTGCAGTTCAATCCGGAATGGAAGCTACTGGTAGATATCCCGTTGTTGGGAGAGAACCCATGGCAAGTGAACATCCGATGGAAAAGACTGATTATGATCAGTATCTACGTGAACTGTCAGGCACGAGTGTGGGAAGATGCCGCGAAAGAGCATATCGAAAAGGAAAACCTACCAACAGACCTCATCCTCAGCGCGCAGGATTTCCAAGTGCGGAAGCTATCTTACAGAAATATGGTATCCCAAGGGTCACAGCTGAGAGAATTATCAGTGCCACCCGAAAAGGCAAAGCCATGGGGCGAAATATTGACATATGCCTGTTGGGAGTCGATCGTACGGAATCGGAGAGCGGTATCTATCCGTGGAGAACCACTCGACGCTCCTTGGCGTCGGCAAGAGAGGACGAAAGACGGAAGGGCTTTTGATGTTTATGTTGGGTCAGTATACCAAGGACGGACCTGGTTGGCAGAAGATAGGCCATCAGTACTGGCAAACGCGTTTGACCTTTGCAGGAGGAATGGACCATCCGATGGTGCCCGGCGATTTCACGCTGCTACAAGGATCGGTCGTATCAACTTTTAAATACCAGAAAGATGGACAGCGCCCAGAAATAGAGAACCCAGTAGGAATCAGCATGATGTTGGATGCCGGACTGATCACCCAGAACGAAGTGCATCACTTCGTGGACGACGCGATGATTGCGCGAATGGGGGTGATTGTGCGTTTGCCTCCGTACTACCCACAGCGGATGGACGTATGGCTCAGTTAAGGACAAGCCATCGCAGAGTCAAGCAAGCAAGGAAGAAGCGCTGGCAGATGTACAAGGTAATGAAGGAAGCCAATGAGTATGTGTTTACAATGAGGTCAGGTGAAGGATTCAGTCGGAGCACATGGATTGCAGACAGCGGCGCATCTACTCATATGGGCAATGTGGACGAAGGAATGACCGATGTGGAAGAAATCGATGAAGGAATCAAGGTTGGAAGTGGAGACAAGATCCGAGCAGTAAAGAAGGGTACGATCAAGTTGACGGCAATGCAGCGTGATGGCACGACGTATGACTTGACACTGTCGGATTACAAGTATGTCCTCAACCTGGGTGTATGTTTATTTTGCTTGGTCAAGGCGATCCAGAAGGGTTGGAACATCTCGAATAAAGGAACCAAGATCGTTTTGACACAACGCAATCAACGAATAGTCTTTGATAAAATTAACTCAACCAAAGACGGATCCCTTTGCGGCATTGATCTCTTTCCACAGGACATGCCACAAGAAAGCAGCTATGCATGCATGGATGACACTGGACTCGAGGCGACTGAAGAGACTTCGCCGGGTGACGGTGCGAATACGACAAAGTCGGAACAAACAAGCAAGGTGAAGTACTGGAAGATCAATGACCTACACAAGAAACTGGGACATGCGAGTGAAGCAGCACTGCGCAGAACCGCCCATCAGTACGGATGGAAGCTCACAGGGACGTTAGAACCATGTTCCCACTGTGGAGCAGGACGAGCGAAACAAGCGCCCGTGGCCAAGGAGACTTCAACGACATCTGAGATCCCTGGAGAACGGATATTTATTGATACCTCCTCAGTTGATGAAGGCACATCTACCAAGGGAGGAAAGTATTGGCTAGCAATTATCGACGACGCTACCAGTATGCGATGGAGTAGGATCATTCAGACCAAGCGCGATGTCATTCTCAAGATCAAGAATTTCATTCGAGTAATGGATCACAGAGGCACACCAGTACACTATATCCATATGGATGATGCAGGAGAGAACAAGAAACTGATGACGGAATGTGAGAATGCGATTGAACCATGTTTGAGACGGGTCAAGTTTGAACTGACTGGACGGGATACACCTCAGCAGAATGGAAAGGTGGAACGATGGATTGCAGTTGGCACCGATCGAATTCGGGCCATGTTCCACGAAGCTGGAGCGTGCCTCATTCTGGAATCCCGGATTTAGGGTAGGGTTTCGAAATAGGGTAGAGTTTGAAACTCTGCCCTAAATAATAGGGTAGAGTTTGAAACCATGCCCTAAATTAGGGCAGAGTTTCAAACTCTGCCCTAA
Organism: Seminavis robusta; assembly: GCA_903772945.1. Classification (NCBI taxonomy): domain Eukaryota; phylum Bacillariophyta; class Bacillariophyceae; order Naviculales; family Naviculaceae; genus Seminavis; species Seminavis robusta. The sequence goes on from CAICTM010002061.1 coordinate 12,715, forward strand.
ATTAGGGCAGAGTTTCAAACTTAGGGCAGAGTCTCAAACTGTACCCTAAATCGAAACGGGACTGCGTGGTAAACACTATGAATCCGGCCAAGATTTAGGGCAGAGTTTCAAACTCTGCCCTATTTTTAGGGTAGAGTTTTGAAACCATGCCCTAAATTAGGGCAGAGTTTGAAACTCTGCCCTAATTTAGGGCAGAGTTTCAAACTTAGGGCAGAGTTTCAAACTCTGCCCTAATAATTAGGGCAGAGCCCTAATAATTAGGGCAGAGTTCCCCAAACTCTGCCCTAAAAGCACCATTGCGGAACGCTCCTGGTTTTGACGAGAAGCAACGAAAGTTTCTCTACGGTGATGCCGTCATGCATGTCACCGACGTCGAGAATGTGCTACAATCGGCATCCCATGACAATCCAAGTTACCGTATATTCTATGGGGAAGACATTCCACAACTATCCAGGTTATGACGCTTTGGAGAGGTCGGTTACGTCAATTTTGTCGGAAAAATCGAAGGTAAACTCCAAGATCGCGGATTGCCCATGCTTTATCTTGGGAGAGCACGGAATCACAGTGCCGATACCTACAAGATGTACAATATAGCGACAGGGGCACAGGTGCTCACACGAGACGTGATCTGGATGGACAAGACGTATGCAGAATGGAAGGGTATGGGTCTACCAAGTACGGCAGAAGAACTCACCCATATTGGAAAGGATAAACTCCTTAGCGTCCTACCTACAGAAACTCGGGAATCGAACTCCCACGATCTGCTCCTTAAGCCTACGAAGACTTCAGCCAAGACAGGAGCAATCACATTAGAAACCAAGAAGATTAATAAAGTTCTCGCGATCCCAACGACGCAACCCCCAGACCCGGTCAAAGCCAAAGTATCCAAAGCTATGCGGGAACTACAGAAACTCAGTGCGAGCTACAACCCTCAAGCCATGCAGACGTTAGACAAGCTAGCGGCGGTACAACCTCATGACGGGGGCTCCCTCATGCAAGCACTTTCCGATGATGCATCCGAAGGAGGAGAGAAGGTAACAGCTCAGCACGAACAACCGGAATCACAGCCTATGACAGAAATGGCAAACTTTTCGACGATTCAGATGACAGAAAGATTTGGAGACGCACATGAAGACTGGATGGAGTTTGGGTATACAGCACCCAAAGTGGATTTGACGGGAGGACTGGGACAAGCATCCATTGATCAAGAGACTCTCGCATACGACCTAAGGACTCAGGATCCAGCAAAGTACAAGTATCTGTTCACCAAGCCAAGTACATTCAAGGAAGCTTGGGACCACCCGGAACCATTTCAACGAGAGAAGTGGAGGGAGGCGATCAAGGGAGAGCTAGACAAGATGGAGAAACTCAAGGTCTGGCGCAAGATCAAGAGATCAAGAATGGAGGAAGGGAGACGATGTGTCAAACACAAGTGGGTACTAGAAATCAAGCGGAATGGAAGATTCAGAGCTAGATTGGTGGCCTGCGGCTACAGCCAGGTGCCTGGAATTGATTTTGACAACATCTACAGTCCAGTTGCTAATGACATCACCTTCCGCATCGTCTTGATCCTACTACTGAAGAAGATGGGAAGAGCGAAGGCAATCATCTTCGATATTGAGACAGCATTCCTACAAGGACACATGGATGTAGTCATCTACATGGACTGCCCAAAGGGACTAGAACATCAAGACGACGAATGTGTCCTACTGGACAAGACCATCTACGGTGCTTGCCAGAGTGCACAACAGTACTATTTGAAGTTTGTGAGTGTTCTGGAAGACTTGGGATTCGTAACATGTCCTAGTGATCCATGCCTCTTCATGCGGAACAAGAATGGAAAAATATGCGTGATCCTATGTTACGTGGACGACAATCTTACCATTGGAGGAGAAGACGATATCAAGGGAGTACTTCAAGGGATTAAGGATCGAGGATTGAACATGACGATCGAGTATGAACTCACGGACTACCTGAGCTGTGAGATTCGGATGAATCCCCCAAAGGATGCTGCATGGGTAGGACAACCACACATGATCAAGAAGATCCAAACGACATTCGGAGAGGAGGTGCAAAAGTTACCTAACTACAAGACTGCGGGAACACCTGGACTCGGAATAGTGAAGATGTTGGAGGTTGTATTACAGACACCTCAATACAAATTATTCGTCTATCCCAATCTAGTTTAGCGGGGATATCTATATCTATTCTCTAGTTACATACATGGGGAGTTTAACTGATCTATATGGTCACCCCTTCACTATATCCTTTGAAGTTGAATCAATCCCAGAAAACATGGAGAAAGATCACTTCTTGGAAATAGCTTAACAGTAAAACCCTTTTGACCTTTACTAAGCTAGAGTGTTACTAGCAACCAACACTATTTCCAAGAAGTGTATCATCTCGAGTTCGAGATCTCGCCATGGTGATACCGGTACCATCGACATCCTATTGCATGATAACAAGCTAAGGTAAACAACAGGTGTAACAAACGGTGCAGGCAGAAAGGGCTCTGGCCTCATTGAGAGAGCTATCCCAACAGCCTTGCAGGAAAAAGGGCATCACGAAATCGTCACTCACGCACTGACACATTGACTACACCGGAGGATCCAAAGATCAACTTCCTACATGGAAACATCCAGTTCGAAGCATACTAGTTTTAGGCCGGTTTTGAGCCATCGAAAATTTACACTATAGTAAAACAGTACTCTCCAAAGTAAATTGTTTTACAACTTCTGTTAACTCCATAAAGAAATTGGCTCAACACTACACCATTATACTTGTTATATCTTTCCTGACCTTGTTTGTATTGAGCATGTTCACCCATGGCTTAACGTTCAGTCCATATGTTAATGAAAGAGTCCTTTTTTGGTCCGATTTGCATTTATTCCCGGGTTCTCATTGCCTCTAAGTGTTAAATCTTGTGAGTGCCGTTTACATCCTTTACACCAAAGTGGATTGTGAGCCAACATTTTTGTACTGGAGCCTACCTGAGTTCTACGTGTAAAGCTCGTAACCCTCTTAAAACTAGTACCGCCTTGAAGATCATCACTAACTACACCACTCTATTGCTTGAAGAAAGCGAATCCAACAGGAATTGGCTGAGTGAGTTATGACTGATTGAGTCAACAAGGCTACATTGCGACGGGATACAGCTTACAATTCAGCTTTACAGCTTTACAATTAGCAGGCTTATTCTAGAAAATAATCAATAACTGCTCACTTATTTGGAAATACAAACTTTACATCTCTTAGATCTTTAGACTAGTCAATGCACAATGGTATTGTCGCATGGTAGCATGCGAGGTTATGAGATGTTACTCATTCTTATTCTTATATGTCTATCCCTTGTGGGTGTCAGTGAATTTCGCTACTCCTTGATGCAGACTGCTCCTGAGTTTCCTCTTGCATTCTTCATCTGTGGCCTGTCATCTCTTGATACCCCTCTTCTTTATCCTGTTGACGATCGTAATCTCAATGAGGATGAACCATTTGATTCGCTCGAAAGCAATCTCCCATTCCATCCTGTCGTCTATCAATATCGCGATGAGGATCCTATATACGATGGACTCCTATGGGAGTCCACCTTTCTTAATCCTATTGACGATCGTAATCTCAATGAGGATCCTATTATCTCGATCGCTGCAGGAGCTACTACTACTACCGCTACTGCTATTACTGTTATCTCTATCACCGTTGAAGCCTTGCCTCACCATCGATCGATCAACGGAGATAACAAGCTCCGAGTTAACAGCAGCAAAATTCATCGAAAAATGAGCTCCGACTGCATATGGAAGGCTCGGCTTGTGTGTCTTGCTTCGAGTCAGGCTTTATTTAATTCGAATCGCTTGAGCTTAAGTCTTTTCTTGAGTCATGCTTCATATCCTCACTTTTTCATTAACTCGGATAACAACACGCAGCGATGGATCGCTCGTGGTGTTGTCGGTCGTCTCCGTGCTGTTATCATTGGACTCTATCTACCTAGGACTGGCATTGGTCGTTTGAACGAAGGAGGAAACTGGCTTGCAGTTGGTCGTTTGAACGGACTCGCGATCGGTCGTTTGAATCTGTACGCCTCTCGTAGGGATCCTACTACAGAGTCATCGATCGCTCGCGATGTCGACGATAGCAGTTGTTTGAGCTGGCTTGCACTTATTGCAGATAGCAGTTGTTTGAACAGTTCGGCGAATCGGTCTCCTTCGAGCTGTTCAAAGGCCCATAAATTCCAACTTCGAGTGACTCGATTGACTGGACATCCACCACACTCTTGTTCGCCTTGCTCTTGTTCGCTGCGCTCCTGCTCCTGTTGCCGCTCCTCCTCTTGTTGCCGCAGCACTGTTGACCTTGTTGATTTTCACTACCTCCAATTCCATCATCTATTATTGATGGACCTTGACGACGCTTCCTCTGCCTCAGCATCTTCATCTTCAACAACAGCAGCGCCAGCACCAGCATCCTTGTTCAGTCCACAAGGCTTCAGACAAGCCTTCTTTGAATCTGATCCAATCATCCCACCATCTGATCCTCCAACCATGACTGCAGCACCATTGACCGCAGTTCAGTTCCAGGAGCTCCTCCAGCACATTGGGAAAACCAAAGAAAAGACCAAGCTTACAGAAGCCCTCGACTTGGAGGTATCAACCACACTGGAGCCTGGACAGGATCTGGCTCAGATGGACTGGGAAGGAACCTCAAAGCACCTATGCTCAGGGGTTTCCACGGTGATGACCATCTGAAACATCACACCACACTCCAGCCTATCGAATTGGCATGCAAGAAAGGACTGAAGGATTCCCCAGTCTCCTATTCTCGACGTTGACGGAGTCAAATGCCTCTGGGTCCCATGTTTAGCCTCTCTCATCGCCTTTGAATATGATGACTGAGCATGGAATGAAGGGGTCTTTCAGCTTGTTGTTGGAACCTTAATACTAACACTATTAATAAAATCACATGTTCACTGCTCCTGGACAGGTCTCAGAGTCTATGATGGAAAAATGGCATCAGGACCTCACAGTCAATGGGGTCGACTCATCGATGCTGGAACTCTGAAGCAACATCCTGTTTGCCAGTATGATTTGACAAACCTTGCCTGGTCAGGAAGGGCTGTTCTGAATTCTTGCACTGATGCTCTCCAGGAGGAACTCAAATCATATGTTCCTCGAGCCAAACACAATGGGCCCAACTTCTCTTGGCTCTTCTGCAGAAAATATACAGACCTTCTTCAGTAAGATTGAAACCCTCAAGCCAAGCTACTTCAACTTGGACATCACCAAGTTCCCTGGGGAGAATGTTTCAAGAGAAGATCGGACACCACGATGTTCACTGGTGAAATGAGCATGGTCCTTTGGAGAACCTTCACAGTTGCGACAGTATTTGCAACCACCTTCCCATCAACAGAAATGGTGTGTTGGGATCATCGGGAATGTTCTCCTTGGAGGCATGGAAGCAAGCTTGTCTTTAATAAGAGTTGTGAGTTTGGAGTTGGTTTCAGCACTCAGACCGTTGTCCTTGGGAGCACCTCGCTTGGGACATGCTGGATCGTTTCTATGATGATCAGTAGCTCCACAATCAAAGCAGGCGCCTCCACGAGGACGGGTACCGCCACTGGCTGACCCACTGTTTCGATCCTGGGTGAGACTCCCAACTTTTGCCTCAACTGCTTTGTCAATTGCTGCCTGGAAGGCTTTGGCCTGGGATCCTTGGATCCAAGATGTTGGCAGGCTCATAAGTTTTCTGGTTGATGAGGACCGATAGAGGGCATCCAAGTCATTCAAAGTATGAGTGCTTCCAATTGTTTGTTCCCATAGTTGCTATCAAAGCCGTTGATGTCACTCTTGACAACAAGCTCATGGACTTTGGATCGAAAGTATGGACAACCACAGCCAAGGAGACCTCTCAGGGAGTGGCTGGTTAGTTCAGGCATGGGATCACTGGACATAAGTTCAATCGAATTTCTTTGATGATCTTGCTTCATCGACAACATACATG
>CAICTM010002062.1:0-16283 GCA_903772945.1 Seminavis robusta
GTTGTGGTTCCTCCTCTTCGTCGTCATCCTCGTCGTCTTGTTCCGAGTTGACAGTCTCTGGGACTACTGCGGGTTCGGTCTGTTGCTTGCTGGGTGAAGCAGGTTCGGCAGCCTCATCTTTGGGAGTTTCCTCCTCGACAGGCGCCGTGGGTGCTGTGGTTTCTTCGGGCTTGTCCTCGGGCTTGGGAGTCTCGACGGGAGTCTCGGGACGCTCTGCCACTTCGTCAATTCTCTCCGACTTTTCAAAGGGGAGCTTGAAGCCCTTCTTCCTTTCCTCGGTAGGACTCGTGATTTTTCGAGAGCTTCGTCGGAAGAATCCGCGCTTGGAATCGTACTTGTCCTTGCTCTCGTAGGGAAGGAAGAAGCCTTTCTTCTCCTTCTTTTCTTTCTTCTTCTTCTCCTTGGGCTCCTTCGTGGGCTTGGGCTCCTTTGCAGGCTTTGTCACCTGAGTGGGTTCCTCGGCCGTTTGCTCCACAGCGTTTTTCTTGTTTCTTGAAAAGAGTCTGGTACCAAGCAAGCAAAAGAGAAAGAAAACGGACGTGTGAGATGCATTCTACATCATTGTAGTTCGGAACTTTGATGTCGTGGACGAGGAGTCGAGTCCCCACTTACTTCATTGTTGTTTTCGTTTTATGAGAATATGGGATACAGCAGACAAGAGACCAACTCGGAATACCTTTTGGCTTGTTGTGAGATGGACTTTCTTCCTGTGGGATGATGGACCAAATTTGATGAACCACCAAGAATGATCAGATTGTGCGCACCCTCTTCAAACTGAGCGAAAATGAAGTGGGGTTCGATTGAGCGATTTTTGTGAGGGCCCCATTCCGGCGAATAACGACGAGTTGGCTGCCATCTGTCGGTCTAAGTATTTGGCCGGTCCAACTTTTTCCTGTTTAACAGCGTCCAAAGAGGCCACAAACAGTCACTTGTTTAGCAAGAATCCCGCTAGATACCGAGTGCGCGCGGATCGAGCCATCATTTCGTCCTGTCTGCGTCACAAACTGCAGCCTTCTCAGAAAATTGAGCGAGCGCTTGTGCCGCCAACGATAGCCATGGTAAGGCATAGTCCTTCGCTGTTATTCACATGCATGGCAGCCTCCGCCATCTCTGCCATCCACTCCGTCAGCAGTGCTCGAACTAGAGAAGAATACTCTGACATTGCATTCAGCTAGAGAGCCACGCTGGCAACAGTCATATATATCATCATTCAGTTTCGTTGGGGTATTGTTGCGTCCTTACTTACTTCCAGTGATTGGTGCGTTCCCTCTCCGCTATTGACACGCCGATCGAGGCAGCAAGATGAAGGAGAAATACAAGTACACGGAAAAACAACAACAACCTACTATTTCCAAAAGCAACACCCACGCAAGTAGCAAGAAAGAGGCCGCCAACATGAGATCTTCCAAAAACAAGAAGAACTACGGCACTGACGATGACAAGAACTATGAAGTAGGAATCGTAGAGATTGCGTCCAACTTGTCAGACTTGTCGGGGTCCACTGGTGATGTAGACTCCAATCCAGATGTCAAGCAAATGTCCACACGAAACGCCGATGCCAAAGAATTTGAAATCTTGATTCAAGCCAAGCATGCGGAAGCTTGCAAGGCGATGGGGGTAAGTCTAGACTTAGTCTGGTTGTTGTTGTTCGTCATGTATGTTTGAGTAGAAACACCGAGCTCATCAACTGTGCCTCCTTCTTCTTTGTATATTGCTACAGAACGGTCTCTATTCGTCGTCATTGGAAATCTTTGAGTCGATTCTATCCGACATTCTCGCCCGCTTTGGCGGAAAACACAAGCGAGTAGGAGCCGCACTGCACAATGTCGCCATTGCCAATCTGAGATCTGGCAATCTGGATGATGCCATGGATGCTATTGAAGAAGCCATCAAGATTAGGTCTCGTGCATTGGGTCGAAAACACTCCAAGGTGACAGACTCCTTGGTAGAGTATGGTATCATTCTGCTTTCCATGGAAGAATACGATGATGCTCTCAAAGTCTTTGAGGGAGCTCTGTCCATGCGCAAAAACGAAAAGTTGGTCAGTCGAGGGGATGCCAACGAACGAAAGCTGCGCATTGCCAAAATCTGGAACAACATTGGTTGTGTGCACTTTGAAAAGGGCGACTACACCAAGGCACGAGAAGCCTTTGATGAGGCCATCAACATCTTTTGCAAGGTGTACGGTCTCTGGACCAAGTTCTTTTACAAACTCAATGTCACCGACACTGGATACCTGGCAATGGCATCCACACTGTGTAATAAAGGTGAGTCGGCATATTGTTCCTTCATTGATGCACTCGACTTGTAGCACTCTGTGAGCAGTGGCTAACGTTTTCTGTCATTCTCCAATTCTTAGCGTACGTGGAAATGCAGTGGGAACACTGGAGCCATGCCATCAAATATCTACATCAGTCTCTAGAAATCCAAAAGGAACTGCTTGGATCCGAGAACAAGCTTGTTAAGAGCTCTTTGGACAATCTAGGATATGCGTATGTGATGAGTGATGACTACGAAAAAGCACTCAAGATCTACGGAGAATTCTGGGACGAGCAGCAAGACTCGACCCGAGCAACGGCTGAAGAACGAGTGGAAACTCTCAAAAAGATTGTCTACTGTGAGCTGAATGTTCTCAAACACGAGAAAGCATTGGAGCATTTGGGCATCATGGAAGATCTCCAGCAAGACCAACAAAACTCCAATGACATCACTGAGGAACTGTTGGAAGAAACCCAGAGGCTGATGGGAGAAGTCAACTACCAAATTTTCAAGCATCCTTCCTTGGCCGACACTGCCAACCGTACGTTTGGATGCCCCATCTGTCCCGTAAGTGACGACGAAGATATCCACCGAGAGATATGGAGACCGGTCAAACCGGATGTCACAAGCAAGATGTCAGGTCACAGAATTGCACACGCGTAGAATATCGCTGGCAGGCAAGCAAACAAACGAAAAAGGCAAAAAGGCGGGTTTGTTTTTTAGTTAGTAGCAAGCGATATTGGACGCTGTACCAAAAGTTTGGGGCTCGCTCGGATAGAGGACGAATTTGATTTTCGACGAATGAACGAACGAGATAGACGCGCCCCCATTTCTCTCTCTCTCCGTGTTGCGCTCTGATGTTTCTAAATAATACCGTATGTAATATGACAAGTTTGCATATTGATGTGCTCACTGCTGATGGTGCAGCACCTGACCTCACCCTTTCAACTAACTGAACTCGCAGATAAACAAGACGGAAACATCAGCAGCAAGCTTGGCTTGATCGGGCGACTCAATCACCGTGTCTATAGAACCATCACAGCTCAAGCTCAACGTAATATATATGAATTCATAAAAAGTGTTTCTATGCTATGAATAGAAAGTGCCCCAGGGCACAAAAAGCCACACCTTTGGTCCTTCTCGTACCGGTAGCCTAGCTACTAGTAGTGGCAATGCATCGCCACACACCAAACGAGGCATTGTGGCTACAATACCTATTACTCCATCTACTTCTCAGGATGTCTATGCAGGCTGCCCGTTCAGATTTTTCTCTGTCAATATCACAGCCCCACTAGGAGAGGTGCGGATTGGCTATCTTGTGCGAAATGTGAGGAGAACTACCCAATAGCTGGCCTCTCTCGCAGGTTGTAGCTATCCACGCACTGCGGTACGGTACATGTGGATCATTCCCTCTGTGTAGTCAATACTACCGTATGCACTCAGAAGTTGGATTCTGGGGCTCCTTTTTGCATTTTTGAAGAGTCGATCCTTCTTTCTCGTCACCATCAATTTCGTAGAATGATCAATCCCTCTTTGTGCGGCGATGGGTCGTGCCGGGCAGAAAACGGTTCTGTAGTAACAAGACGCTCTTTAACGAAGCGGTTGTTGCTGCGTTGTAGCTGCTTCCCGATTCCTTCGAAAATGCCTTGCAGTCAGAATTCCGGCCCAACAAACGCAACAAAGGAGGATCGACACTACGATAATCCAAAAGATCGCACCGTCCAAAAAGCCGAACATCCTGATACAAATATCGATCAATGCGCTACGTACTCTCTTGTTGATCTCTTCTGGGAAGATTTCGGAGATGCTTGGCGACAAATAAACTGTCAGAGCTGTCATCACCTACCGGTAGGTCCAAATCGTCAAGGCAGTCCTTGAGTCCTGAGTCGAGTCGTTCTCTCGCGCTCGGATCTGTTCCTTCTTCCAAAAGCTCTTGGACGAGAGACGCTGGACGTTTGTTGTTGTGGACCACCATGACGAGGCTATACATTGCAGACTATGACAACGACTCTCACACAGTCCTGGTGCATCTGTGTGAACTCCAATATGATCTGTCCCCTCTTCACAACCTGGTTGTGACTGGAGCTCCTCTGGAAGTCGTTCAGCTAGTCTACGAACATGATACGACTCAAATGAACAAGGATATCTTTCTCGATGCCTGCAGGCACAATGCCAGCCCAGAGGTGATGGAGTTTCTGAAGAGTCTGCTGCCAAGGGATGCCTGCACAGAAAGTGATATTTCTGGTGCAATGATGGATATCATTAATGACACAGACAATATTCACAACAATCAAGACGACAGGTTTCGCGTGCTCCTTTCCTGGTGTCCCCAAGCTGCACTAGCTCAAAGATATGGAAGATTTGGTTCTGATAGTCCCTTGTTTGCTACTCTCTGCGAGTCCAACGATACCAGGGATACTCAAGTAATATCTGAGGATGTAATTGCTGACATCATCCAGAGTATTCCCAACAGTGTCACGGAAATAAATGTGCCAATAGACCACAGAGAGGTTACTTGTAGACGTCATCAAGTTTTCAGAGCTGCATTGAATGCCAAACTCAAAGAAACGACAGCACTTGAAGATTTGACCATACAATTATACCACCAAGATCAGATTGATAGAAATTCCAGGGACACAATTTGTGACCTTATTTCCTCTGGGAAATTGAAGTCTCTCACGGTTAAAATGACGAAGAATGCATCTGGTTGTTTCTTTGTGCCGAATTTTGATACGGTGGAAGCAGCTGGCAGCGCCTCCAGTCTCACACAGCTTCTATTTGATCTGGTATTTTGTGCATGCACAAAACAGGACATATTGTTCTTCCAGGATCGCATGATCGAGGTCTTGAAGGCAAACACGTCTCTCACACGTGCAAGGATTTCGTTTTATTCACACTTTATGAGTGTTATTAATACAGAGATTTCTGGCAATGAGACATTGATAAATTACTTCAGCTTGCTGAATCGCTATGGACGAGGCGTGATGCGAGCCCCCGAGAAGTCTCTAAGGGATGTGGTTGAAAAGTTGGCAGCCTGCACAAGTGAATCCGGGCCTGGTTTGTCTGTGCTGTACGGTCTCCTTAGGGAAGCCCCTGGAAAGTGGAGTGCTCCAGCTGTACAACTAGAGAAAGAGAAGGCACCAGCTGGGAACACTCCAAGTCGTAAACGGAAAGCCAATTCTCTCGACTGAGAATGGTTAGGAGCTCTAGTGGTTCCGTCCTTATGGCGCTAATGTGACAACGAATCTTGGAATATTTACAATACATGTTGACAAAATAAATTCAAGGATACAGTCATAGTACATGTACAGGTACCTGCATGGTGTTGATACAACAAAACTTGCAGACTACTGTAAAATCCCTGCCTCGACAGCTGGCTATAGCAGACCAACTGAAGGATCTCTCAAAACTTGTCGTGAATTCATTCTTCAACAAATGTAACCATTGCTATGCAATGCCTCAGAACTTCATGTCATAGTTCTTCCCACATTGTAGTCTACCGATTGTTGAGTGATTTTCTGTTCGCTTCACGGCGGAAGATGTGTTGACGGTTTGGTCTGGCTGGTCCCTGCATCGGGGAAAATTGTGGATCAAATTCTTCTGTGACTCCGTTTGGTCATTTGGTCACTCAATCCATGACGATCATAACCATTGGAAGCCAAAGATCCCACTATGTCCCTCTCTCTTTCCTGAGATTTTGGTTCCTGGCTCTTCTTTTCTCCAAACCAAACAAAAATTCACGACGCCCCCATGACCACCTTGGTTCCAGGCATTTTGAGTATTTTGAGCTGCTTTTCTCCCTTTCGAATCAAGTATTCAATCTTCTTGAATTCGGAACGCTTGACTTGTTGGCATTGATGGCGAAATTCGGTCCTGGCGTAGCCGGTCGTCGTTCGTTGCGGGGAAAAGAGCAATGAGCAAAGGTTGCCGTGTGTTAATGCCAATACTTGACGATCTTTCTTGACAGCTTCTCGGAGAATGGAGCGGTACAAACTCAGTACGTCCTTTTGCAGACCAGACAGTCTCTTGGTGGGAGCCATCATCATCATCTTTGTCTTAGCTTCAGATGGAGTGGGTTGCTATGTAGGGTCGGCTATTACTGCGGTACGGATCTGAGTGCTGCTGCCGCAGACCTCAAGAGAACCTCGAAGAAAGGATCTCAGGAAATTCCACGACACGAGCGAGCCAAACGTGTCTCGCGGCACCTCCACATTTCAGCACGCGAGGTGCAGTGCATCACAGCTCATACTTTCGATGCAACACCATGACAGAGCAACAACCAATGCAGAAAGGAACAAAGTGCCTCTCAGTCGCGGGGAATGGCGGTTTGTTCCGTCACGATCCATCGCGTCAATGAAGATGGAACATATAACGTTGACTTGGGCAATGGAATCCCCTTCATGTCCATTGATTACGGCGTCACGAAGAGTGAGCTTTCATTTCGTGATGAAGAAGCCTTTGGAGAGATCTTTCGCAAGTTCGCCAAGGCCAACGAAATGACAAAGGAACAATTCAACACACTCATTGACGTTGACGACTTTGACTCGTTCTGGGATGAAGAGACCGAACGTTTGTTTGGAGACGTGCAAGTAACCCTCACACAATGTCAGGCCTACAAGCTGATCCGTACCCTTGGAGTGGCCGCCAAGGACTTTCAGGTGCTGCTGGAAAAGGCTGAATCCGGCAGTGACGGCCAGGAGCGCGAGCCAAAGTACTTCAAATATTACCACAACAACACACGGATGAAGGCAGCCAAGCGAACTCCCGCGAGAAACTTTTGTGGGAGACGCTATGGTTGCTCTGGGGTTGGATGAACCAGCCCTCGCGCTACTCGAACCTACGAAGAACCCAGACGAAAGCCTTGACTTGACAGAATTCTGCGACCAGGAAGCAATGCTTGCGTTAAACTCCTTTCAAGCAGAAACTGGCACAGAGCTTCCCCTTGCCTTGGGCTTGTTGCTTGGGTTGAAGGGTATCAGAGAGGCGTTTCATTGTTCCCACCCAAACAACCCCAACCTCCTGATCCCAGAGGCGAAGAACCTGATCACTGAGCCACAAGGAATAAAGGCAAGAAACAATCAGGAACGGCTGGGCGATAAAGACTATGATTTGACTATGCATTGACCATTGCTGAACCCCACCAGGGAGAATATATTTGGCGTGCGGTCTGGGACCAAGGCGATACCGACGCGAAGGTCTACATGCACTTCCTTTCCGGTGCTTGGGCTCTCATAGCTCCGACTGTTTCCTTCTTTCTTTGGGACCTTGCACAGACCGGTCTGGTCTGGCAGCAGGGGACAGGCTACGGAGGCAGGAAACCACTTCGGTTCACTGATATTGGGGCAGCTCCTGCCCCAGAGCTGCGTTTTGGTGTTGGCAGCCGCGTACTCGTGCGAGACGGAGACAACTGGGTTGCGGGAGAAGTCACTGCAGCTTGGGTTTTTGACGAAGAAGATGATCAATTTTATCGCTATGCTGTACAGTTGGGCGGTGACCGTGGAGTCCTTGTCTCGGGCGACTCGGATGGAATCATCAAACAACAAAAACAACAAGAGGCCGAACATCTTGCCAATCCGCTCGATGGAAACTAATCGTAGTCGTTGTCGATGTCGCCCTGACCAGAGCCGTCATAGCAAGAAGGTTTCTAGGGCAGCGAGTCTAGGGCAGTGTGTCTAGTTCAATCATTTAATCTGGCTGTAAAGCGCACTTCTTCTTCCCCCATAGCAAATCTGACTTGCGACTAGCAGCAGCCACTGCTGGACTCTTCGTATATACCGGCACATTCGATACCAGTGACATGCGTTACATGTCACATTCCTTTAAAGATATGAGACGTAGGAGACGATGGCGACTCATTCAGCAATCCTATTCTAACAAGCAAGAACATGGAAAATGCTGGTCACTGCAAATCAACTTGAACAAAGTGGCGACTGGCATCTTCAGCTTGTTTGAGAAAATGAGAAGAACGGTCCACATCCTCTGGTGATGGGACCCATGTCAATCCATCCGCCAGTAAATTCAATTTCCGATGCAGGTCAGGAACTTGGCTTTCGGGTGGCACTTCAGCAATGTTGCTGCTCATCAGGATAGTCTTGGCAGTCAGCTTTGAAATGCTATAGAAACGCTCATTCTGCACATGCTGAGGCTCCAAAGTGCCAATTTGAATGGATGCACCAACAAAGGCTCCATTGGTCAAGGCGACACTGACAGTGCCTTTGCTTTCTGCTTCCAAACCAACGTTGGCAGTGCCACCACGACGACCGGCTGCCAAGGCTACGTCCAAACCCATTCGGGTTTGTGGTTTGGTCATAAAGTCACGAAGGGTTTCATCGTTCATGATAAAGATGAGTACAGAATCAACCTTGCCCCCAGCCAAGGCACCCATGGAGTACCCCACAGTCATGACTGCCGACGGAGCGCTCCATTCAATCTTGTCAGATGTTGTCTTCTTCTTTGCCATGAGCACCCCTGTACCATAATGGGCTGTTATGAGAGCACCCGCATGAACGCAAGACAAAATGGCAACACCCACGCACTCTTGCAGGAGTTTCTGGGTTTCTGCTTTGTGCGTCTGTGGATGCAAGGCAACATCAAGTACCTTGTCAGCATTGTAGATGTATCCCTCCATAGAAAGACGACTTGGGCGGTTCTTCATCATTGAGCTTGCCTGTTGTTTGCTCATGGTCGTGATGTTGCTGCAGTAGCCTGCTATAGCTTTGCTATTGTTTGGGTTGTTGGTGGTTTTCTTCTAAAATTCTGTTTTGTGAGCAATGTTGTTGGCGGAACCCATGAAAAGAGAAAATGGGTGTCAAACAAAGAGAAGTGACTCGGAGAAGGACAGAGCGAAGACAGGGGGAGTAAAATGTGACTGGGCGGTTCTCTGGAATTCCCAGCGACAACCCAGCATCACGTGCCTTTGTTTGTTCCACTGTTCGGCTCGAATGCTGCGGAAGTGAAGAAGATTCTCTGTGGAATCAATCTACTGGAAGCATGTCACGGCTTTGTTGAAAGTTAGTTGACAAGGGGATCGGTTTGTGATCAGATCGCTGTGGTTGGCTAATGTAGAATGCCACGATGGCTGTTTGGAAGGCCAGTACGGTACGGTACCGGTACGGTGTGGGAAGCACGGAGTGGGGGAGAGAACGACGCCTACGTACCCCACGGTTCCAAAGCTAGCTACTAGTAGCGGTACAGTACCGGTAAGCATACGGTATCTGCACTCTTGCTACAGGTATGAATGCCCATCCCGGTATGACAGAAGAGGCCAGGCTACCGTACTGTATCCGTAACAGCTGCTTCAGCCCTTGTACAAAGATCAGAGATCTTGTTATTTATTATGCCTAACCTTGTTAAGGACAACACATCAAAACACAATGCAGCAAAACAGAGTACCTGGTAGCTTCAACAGAAGCCACATTGGTACCGGTGCGGGTACGGTGTCAAAGTTGCCGCAGTCTGCGAATCACCGGAGAGGGGGAGAGAACGACGCCACGGTAGGTACCAGGTACCCTACCGTACGGTTGTTGCCAGGGCTAGCGGTACCGGTAAGCATACGGTATCGGCACAACCTGCTCCGGTACGAATGCCCTTACCGGTATGCAGAAGAGGTCAGGCTATCCGTGACGGTTGCTTCAGCCCTTGTGCAGCAAAGTATGGTTCCAAAACGAATAAGAGAGAAAAGGAGTGTTCCCGATATCCATTGCTTTGTAATCACACCAGTACCCTTACGAATGTATCAACAGGTACACAAGTATCTCCAGCGAGTTCTAGTTCCATGAAAAAGAATACTTCCGGTACAGGGACTCGAACCCTGGTATCCTGCGTGAGAGGCAAGTATGCTAACCACCTACATCATACCGGATAAGCTTCTTTGAGCTGCCATATTTGAGGAAATTGTGGTATAGGAATATCATATATATTTTTTCTGCGCAATGATCTAATCCTTCTTCCACCCAGCAATACCCACATGTACTACTAGTACGGCTGTACCGGTACTAGCTAGTAGCTAGCACCTGGTACCTTCTCTCAGCCTTTAGACTGCCGAGGTAATTCAAACCAGCAAACTCGAAATTGGGTCTCCTGTCTCCTTTTCAACAACATCATTAATAGAAATTCCACCGCCTCGCTCATTTAGTAACATCGACTGTAGTAACATCGACTGTAGGCACGGCTGAGAGGCCACATCACAGCCAACAGGAAACAGGAAGCTAGCTAGCAGGGGGTTCTTTAGCTAAAGAGTGCTTTCGGAGATGGCAATCGAACCAAACGATGCCATGGAGTTGGCAGTGGTATCATCTCCACTCCAATCTCACGCCGTACGAATTCCGGCCAATGCCGATCTAGTGCCATCTCTGCTGGAAGCGGCACACCAAGCCATGCAACACTCCAAGGCGCAGTCGGCATTCGTCATGACGGCTGTCGGGAGTCTCTCCACCGTTACATTGCGAATGGCAGCGACGGATAAGCAGGAACCTAGAAGTTCCAAAAAAAGGAAAGCACAGGATGAGGGAGTTTCCTTGGCAGGATCCACCGCTCTGCAAGTGAAGACCTTTCCCAACCATTTTGAGATAGTGAGTTTAGTTGGTACTTTCTCCAAAGGCGGTGGCAAACATCTTCACATGAGCGTCTCCAATGCCCAGGGACAAGTATTGGGAGGACATCTCGTGGGTGGAAAGGTATTCACCACCCTCGAACTGGTTCTGGGAACTATGCCCGGAGTTGCTTTCACCAGGGAAATGGATGAAATATCGGGATACAAAGAGTTGGTGGTCAAACCACAGCAAGATACAAACAGTGCTGAAGAAAAGAACTAAATAATTTTTGTACGGTACTGTACAGCGTAGCGGTCCAATTGCCATTCTTGTGAGCGGTACAGAAGCCACACAGCACCACAGCAAGGGCTGCAGTGGGAAAGAAAAGAATAGATACTAGCTACCATAGTACTTCAGGTGCCGTAATGCCGGATTCTGTAAATCGAATCAGGCTGTGAAATGAAACTATCAGAGGGAACCAGACTGAGTTCATCAGGAATGCTGTTACAAGATTATGTCAATAGTAAACCGCAAGTCGCAATCAATATGCAGCAGAGCATCAATCCCTTAGCGAGCTTCACGATCAAGTCCACTCTTTCCAGCAAGAGTCTTGCAACCCTAAAGTTCCAGGTAAGCAAAACGACATCCTCCTTGACGAACATGTGGAAGCTCTGTGAGAGCTTGTACTCACTTGGAAATTCATCGTCATTCAAAGGGCAATTGCTTCCTGTGTATACATAAGTTTTCCTCCTTTCAAGCAGCCCCAACAATCTTCACTCTGAACCAACTTGCATCATTCCGTTGCAATCAACAGAGATCATAGCAAAACCCTCCTTGAATGGTGTCCTGTTGTTTCGTTCCATATTCATTCGCTCGATCATTGTTGCAGATGCCTCTCTTGTTTGATGTTTCACTCTTTCGAACTTTGTTTTTCGAATCCTGCCAGAAGTAATTTCATTGTTGCGTTGGGAAAGGCAACATAACAGTGGTGCCAACACTAAAGTTTTCTTCCGCATTCATTTGTTTCTTTCATTTCCAAAAGTATTCTTTCCTGGTGACGTTCGGAGTCCCCAATAGACCGTGCAGCCAAAGAAGTGAAGGGAAGCCAAGCTCTTGTGAAAACACATAATATTACAGTAAGAGTTCCTGACTCTACGAATTAGCCCTCGACGGAGTTGACAAAGGTCCCACGGAGTGCTTGGGGCACATCCTTCACAGGAATTTGGGCGTCGCGTTTGGTACGACGAGAAGCATGCCTTTGGATGAGTTTCTCAAGGTCATTCTTGCTAACGTCTCTGTTTTCGAGGGTCGTCAATTGCCGATTTCGAGTGGATGGTTGGTACCTAAAGCAATTGTTGTGTGCCAGCTGCCCCCAACGAAAGTCCGTGGCAATCTCCACCTCGGGGATAGCGTATCGAGAACTATCAGATGCAGGGACCGAAACCGATCCAAAGCAGGTGAAGTTCGAACCCCCCCCCACTTCAAAGCTGTTTCCAGCACCGCATTCCAGAAACACGTCACCATAAACGTAGGCCTCGTTGACCCCCCCGCCACAGTCGACGCCAAGTCGAAGCGCACGTTCCACAACAATGGTGGAAGCAGAATCGCAACTGGTGGTGCCTATTATGTAGAGAGTTGAAAACAGGGTTAGGCCATGTCATGCTTGAAAGCACCACAACCAACTTCGGGTCGGCGTGGATTGATATGGCACCTACCGGACACGTATTCCACCATTGTCTCTGGTATCTCAGACTCAGACTCGCATTCCTGGGAAACAGCACAGCACAGCGTGAGAATACACGCCTAATATTGCAATACGTCCTCAAAACAGAAAGAAAGAACTCACATAGGCCACATCACCGGCAAGCCCTGGATCCCTGCATTCAATGGTGTCGTCTCCAATGACGCGGCAGGGATTGTCCTGCATGATGGAGTGAGACTCCAGAAGCCGAATGATGCCATTGGTACAAGTTATTTGTTTTGTGTCCTCGCTGCCTTCACAACGTACTGGTAGATCGAAGAACCAGACCGCTTTAAATTGAGCTGTGTAGGTTCCAGCAGGCCTGGCGGGCAATTCAGGAGCGGCAATCTCCGGAACGGTCAATCCATTGTTGGTTGTGACGCATTTTTGAAATCGATGGGGGTCTGCCAAAATGATCAGTTGGTTATCGAATGGAACAAAGCATTGATTAGCCCCGCATGCCAGGCCAGAAATGCAAGAGTAGGCACCGTTGAAATTCAGCGCTTGATTGTACAAGCCACACTCTGCGTGCAAATCATCTACCACATAGGAGCGTCCACTGGCGCCTGTCGGACAGTCCACACCCAGCTGGATGATATTCAAATTGTATCCCAACTCCTCGGGATCTTTGCCATCGCAAACGCCAAACTGGCTTTCTGTCACGATGAAGCTCCCATCCACCTCTTCAAGGGTTTCTCCTTGGCATTCAAAGTAGATCTCACCAAAGGGATCCTCGCCCACGGTATTGGACGCCAAGTAGACGCTTTTGCAAGCCTCCCCATCGCACTCGTTAACGCAGAGAACGGCATTCCGATCATCATGCAGCGCCGAACTTTCTGGGGTACAGTCAATGGATGGATCGGATGTGGTCACATTGACAATAGCTCCAGTGCATGTCAAGATCATGGATGGGGCTACATTCTCGCATCCTTCACTGAGAACTTGCTGGAATCTACCAACATATGAGGCTTTGTAGATGGTTCCGGGTGGATTGGTAAAAGGTGCAAAGGAGAGCTCCTCCATGGAAGGATCCAGAGTCGAAGGGATGATGGTTTCCAAGTCTTCAACAATAATGGGCGTTCCACCGACACCAGGAGTATCAACGGGGATACCAAGAGTCCCACCTTTTGCGGGAGCTGCTGATGGTTGGGGAGGTGGTGCAATCGGAATTCCGAGTGATCCGCCCGACATGGCTGAAGGGGCCGCGGTCGCAGGTGTCGGCGATCCTGCAATGGGAATCCCCAGCGTCCCACCACCCGTCGCAGAAGGAGCTGCAGTCGCAGGCGTCGGCGATCCTCCACCTATCGGAATACCAAGAGTTCCACCACCCGTCGCAGAAGGAGCTGCGGTCGCAGGTGTCGGCGATCCTGCAATCGGAATCCCTAGCGTCCCACCACTAGTCGCCGAAGGAGCTGCAGTCACAGGTGTCGGGGATCCACCACCAATCGGAATTCCAAGAGTCCCACCCGACATGGCCGCCGGCGCCACCGATGGACCCAGCCCAGCGCTTCCATCGAGTGGAATTCCCAAACCAGGCACGGCTTGTTCCACCTGTACCACACCAATGCCACTTGCACCAATATCATCCGGCAATGCAGGTACATATTGAAAGCAATTGGTGGGCCGTTCCAAGGTCCATCGCACATCCGTCTCCATGACGACTTGTGGCAGTGACTTGTGAACGGGTGGAGTATTGTCCGCGGGTTGTTGTGGTTGTGGTGCAAAGGAATTAACGGATTGACACGTGTAGATAGCACCGCCGGACGAAAATTCGTACTCATTGTCGGGACCGCATTCGAAATAGGCATCGGCATGGGAAAGGACCGTGTCATTGTAATCGTCTCGACACTGGACGCCCAATTGAAGGGAATGTGCCACTTGTTTGGCGGGTTCTCCCATGTCGTTCGTGGTGTTGCAATAGGAAAGGGCCGCTCCATAGACCGCTTGTGTCAAAGGCAACGTGTCTCCTTGACACTCGTAAATGACGCCGCTGTAGTTATTGACGAAATTGTCGGGTTCCGTATCGCGACATTCCATGGAACTGGCATTGAGCATTTGACAGTCGACAGTACTGTGAAGAGGTGTCACATTTTCCAATGTGGTTCCGTGCAGACAATGAATTTGTTTGGGTGCGAATTGTCCACTGCAATAGTCGGTATCCAAGGAGAGTTGCCATTGGGCTTGAAAGGTGGCCGTATAGTGACCCGGTGGACTCATGGCAATCACAGGACCTGGTTCTGGCCCTACCGGCTTGGATAACCAAATGGGAGTAATGCATTCGTGAAACTGTTCTCGATCGGCGTGGATTGTGACATTGGCGTATTCGACAGTACACTCGTCGGAATCATCTCCACAATTCCTATTTTGAACAGCGGCAGAACAGGTGTATCGATCGTCGAGTTTGGAGGGTACCGAATTGGCGTCGCATTCGAAATGGTGATCGTCGAATTGAAAAACGGCGGCAGCAGATTCGGAAGGACATTGGACTCCCAATTGGGCAACGTGCGTATTTTGGGGAGGATCGGTTGTGGTGGTAGTGGCAGCGCAAGTTCCGGGTGGTCCTCCCAGATAGGTCATGTAGACATCGACATCGGCTTCGGTTTCACCGACGCACGTCACCACAATTTCTCCAAAATTGGTAGTTTCATTATTGCCCACAAAAGAAGAGTCGCAGGCGCCCTGTTGTCCGTCGCATGGAGGATGAGTACATGACAGTCCCTTCCAACCCGCTGCATCTTGGGTGCGTGTGCAGGCAATGGAAGCATCGGACACACTGTTGGGAGATAACCCGCCGCGACAAAAGATTTCAATAGTGGCACCGTCGGGACCGGCGCTGCAGTGGTCACGGTCCAGCAAGTGCTGATAACGGGCTTGATATGTCGCCCGGTAGTTCCGTTGTCCTTCCAGTTGTCGGGTCTCTGCTATCTCAGTTGCATCACAAAGTTGTAGTAGCAAGAATAACGAGAGGAAGCTCAAAAGCGGTGCATTTAGGTTTGATGGAAGAAGGATACCCATGGGTAGATCTGGTGTGATTGTTTGGTTGTTTAATGATTGCTGCGGATTGTTGCTGCTGTTTGGTACATAGAAATGAACAAGAACAAGATACAAGGATAATCGGCTACAAGAGCAGCAAGGATGGCCTGGGCAATGGCTGCTGTCGGGGATATGAATGATGATCACACAAGGTTGTTTGAAGTGGCTTCTCATCAAGAGACAAAGCACAGCTGCCATTCAAACGAAGCAAGAAGCAAGTCTCAAAAGCGTCCCAAAAGAGCCGTATTTGGTGTTCCACTTCCCAATTTTGGTTCCGAGTCTCCCTAAGTAATTGGATCAAAATTTCGATTTTCTCCTAAGTAAAATATGTGAAAGACTTCAATCGTGGTTTTTGAAAGTTCCAGTGCCGAACCCTCACAATTTGGCACCAGGCAACAGGCAAGTGGTTGCAAAAACCAAAGATCCGGCTATGTCATAGCTACTGTACCATGGTAGTCTAGTAGTGGGCATACGGCTCACGGATGGATAGGATACTCCAAAACTAACCGTGGATAGGAAGCTCCAAAACTAACCACAAATAATAGATGCATACCTACAAAACACCGTGTCTGAACAGGAAACACCCCAGCACCTCGATCTGAGTGTCGGCGCGGGAACGTGGTCGGACGACTTGCACTACCGGTTCACTGTAGCGCCTACTAGACGGTCGAGACGTTCTAGTTGTTATTAGTGTTGTTTGCTGCCGTCCAAGGATAAGT
>CAICTM010002063.1:7435-18680 GCA_903772945.1 Seminavis robusta
AGCACATCTATCTTCGCTCATCCTCCGGCGGCCTCTAAACGGCGTCATCTTCGGATGCAAGGCCGGTAGTCGAGTTTTTGGAGGAGGACTCATCCATAGAAAGACCCGCTGTGTGGGACACCAATCGACAAATGACAGCATCGCCCGTCACGTTCACGGTCGCTCGTACCCGATCCAAGAACCAATCCATGGCCAGGATGAAGGAGAATCCGTAGGGCAGCCCAGTGGTGCCAAAGACGGTGTTGTAAGCCGAGATAATCAAGACCAAACTGGCGGCTGGAACCGAAGCGGTACCGGCACTCCCAATGGTGGACAGGATGACCAGCAAAATGTAATCGCTCACTGTCGGTTCTAGTCCATTGAGAACGGCAAGCCAGATTGCTGCGATAGGAAAGTAAATGGCACCTCCATCCATGTTGCAACTAGCCCCCATGGGAATAATGAAGCGAGAGACTGATTGGGGCACTTTGTGGGTGTTCTGGACAGAGTGAAGAGTGACAGGAATGGTAGCGACGCTGCTGGCACAAGCAAAGACAGTAGTTTGGGCCGGGATGAGGTGACGCATATAGGAGAAGGGGTTGGATCGAGTGATGAGCGCCAAGAGACCTCCATAGGTCACCACGACATGTGTGGCCATGGCGAGGCACACTGTGAGGATGAGCAGAGCCACGTTCTGAAATGCTTCGAGGAGGTCCTCCTGGTTACCAATCGTGCTGGCCATCAGGGAGAGAATGGCAAAGGGGGTGACGCTGAGCACCCACATGATGAGGAGGGAGAAGACTTTGTCAATTTCTTTCAAGAACTGAACAACTGTCGGTGTTTGCTGGCGTTGGCGCATTGGCAAAACCACAGTCTTGGCAAGGGCAACGCCAAAGACAATTGCAAAGACGACAATAGCAGC
This sequence comes from Seminavis robusta, assembly GCA_903772945.1. NCBI lineage: Eukaryota > Bacillariophyta > Bacillariophyceae > Naviculales > Naviculaceae > Seminavis > Seminavis robusta. Next base: position 8,337 of record CAICTM010002063.1, read on the forward strand.
AAAGTTTGCGTCAATGAAGGAACCAACGATGTTGTTGGTGACAAGCCGTTGAAAGACGTCCTCGTAGATGGTATCTGAAAGGTCAATCTCCTCCATGGGGCTGTTGGCTTTAATATCTTCAATCAGAAATGTAGAACTCGTCGAGTTATTAGATGCGAGTCTGGAGCATTCCACAGATCCATCCGGATTGTGCGTCAGTACTGTTCCTTGATCCCCACATCCCAGCTGCACAGATGCTGGTCCAGCAACTGCTTCTTCATCAAAACTACCTTGCCGGTAGAGTCTTTGAAAGCTAAAGATATAGGTAGCAGCCACAAAGCAAGCCAAAATGGTAGTCAGGATATAGAAGCCTACCATTTTGCCACCAATCACACCTGCTTGACCCTGAGACATCATATCCACCACCGCCAAAATGACATTGACAAAGACCAGAGGAAGGACCACGGCTTGTAACGCCCTAAGGAACAAGTCCCCAATCAATCCCACCCATTGCAGGACATTGTCTTTGATATCTGCATTGCTGGGATCCCAAAAGCTCAGACCCACTCCAGCTGCAATGCCCACGGCCGCAAAGATCAATACAAAAGTCACGGGATAGCGACCAAGAATACCACAACCCAAGCCTGGTGCTTCAGGAACCTGATCTTCGTCTTTTGCTTGCAAGTCTTCTTCCTGTTCCACCACAATCATTGGAGCCACTGGATCAGCCGGGGGATCTGGCTGCTGGGCCAGGATGATAGCATCTTCATTCAATTCAACCTCCACCATTCCTTCTTCCTCTTCTAACGGTCTTCTGGAGGATGGTGATGATGGGGTATCAAAGTATACACTGCTAATTTCTGCTGCTGCTGCTGCTTCTTCTTCTTCTTCGTCTTTCCAGACTTCAATCTGCTCGACCCGCTGTTGTGAGGATTCGGCTTCGAGCCGCAGTGATCTGAGAAAGTTGGTAATCATTCTTCCTGAGCTCGAGGAATACAGAGGAATCGAATCGGTTGGGTTCTAGTTAGAAATAGTAGCGGCCAGCAAAACAAATTGTTATGAGTAGTGCATGATGACGCAGTCTGTAGGCAAAGCCATGGACTGCCCAAGCCCTCTTGGGTTCGACCATTGTGGAGAACACCTTCTACATGTACGTAGTGGTATATCTGTGACTGGATGAAACTAACGTCCAGTAGGACGATCCAGTCAACAACGCAAGACCATGGAGCTTTCCGTTTGCGCATCACCCCATCCAAGCCATTGCTGTCAGCCCGAGCATGATCAAGACTTGCTGTCTCTGGAGCTATTCATTTGATCTTGTGCTTGGCTACACCTCAACACACATGATCGATCGACGCTGCTTGAGCTTGCTTTTAAAAAAGGTGGACGCCCAAACGTAATAAGCCAGCTTCAGGCTGTTAATAAATAATGGTGTGCGCACCAACGATTATCGCGAGAGATCGAGTGAAATAACGAACAATGATGGAACCGAATGGCTGCTGCTAAAGGTGGGCTGGAATCCATGCAGTGCCCAACGATGAGGCTTCTAGTAGTACAACATGTGTTGCTATTAGTAGTATCGAGGTGTAGTCGGTGGTCTCTCCTTGATTTTCGATCGACCTGTTATCTTTCTTTGTTGTTGCAGAAGGTGCGACGATTCCTCGAATTCTGCTGCTTCCGACCGATAAATCTCGATGCCTGCTTCGAGTATGGCCCTGCAACCATACACTACTGTCTTCCTTACAGTATTAGCAGCAGCTAAGTATATGGTTGTAGGGCGATACAAGCAGCAGGCATCCAGAGAATGAGGTCTCTAACACAGACAGACATGTTTCGTGCTGATGGAGCTTTTCGCATTATTCGAACGAACGATGGAATCTTGGTTTCTTGTGTGCACCGAAACGAAATTTTTGAAATTCTAGGTTCGAATCCAGCGAGTGTGCAAATCCGTGTTCTGGGTACTATTTTACTATAGCTGCGAATTCGGCGAGCCGGAACAGCTGGCCAAATTGTGAGGCCAATTTTTGAATGTTCTGTTCCCCGAGACCGTTGGTTTGTAGAGAATGCAATGAGCACCAACGTACCATATCTTTTGTCCCGGAGGCTACAGTACGACGTCTCCGTGGTGTCAACAGCCAACCATTAGCTACATGACACATTAGCTGGCTAGCTAGAGCATTGTTCCTGATGCGTCTAGATGGCATTGGGGAGATCAGCCTCATCTTCACTGCTGTCGAGGTCTTCCTCATCTGATGTGTCATCATCTACTGTCAATGCAGCAAGATGCTCTGTTCCAGGCACAACTGTGTCTAATGGCATCTCCTCCAAGAATGCCAAATCCTGGGCTCCATCCTCTTCTAAAGCTAGCACATCTTGGGCTACAGCATCCTGCTCATCAGTTTCCTGGTTGATTGTAGGCAAAGAAGCAGCAGCACTAGTTGGCCCTTGTGGAGAGACCTCAGCCACAATATTAGCTAGCTTTTTGCCAGTTTGCCTGCAGAAGATTGGTGGAGCTTCCAAGTCACTCTTGCCAGCTTGTAAACAAGTCTTCTTTGCCTTCTTGCTGACATGACCAGCTTTGCCGCAGAAAGGACAATACTGCTTTGCCTTCTTTGCTTTCTTGCGAACTGGAGGCATCGACCTGAGATCCTCCATTGTGACGTCAGCCATATTGAGGCCGGAGTGGTAAACGCCCGATGATTTTGCAAACTTGGTCTTGAATTCTTCCGTAGCGTTGACCAGTTTCTCGTTTTTCCTCTTCTTGCGCCCCTTTTTGTAGTCAGTCGTCTTCTTCCTGGCTTGTCGCTTCTCCCGGTTTCTCTGCACAATGCCCAAGTAGTGAGTCAATTCGTCTGTCATCTCAATTCCAAGCTTGAACAGTAGCCGCCGATAGAACTGCTCGTAGCCAATCGAATGGATGCAGACCGCAATACCAAGCCGATTGGCAAGGGAACAGGAGCTCGCAAAAACCTTGTTCTTTGGAGCAAACCAGGTGGCCAAGCTATTGAACGATTCATTGGCATTGGTATCCAATCCGTGGGCCAATTCCTTCAACCGCTGCAACGTAATGTATTTCGAAACGATTGCGTCCAGTAGCTGGTAGAGTTCCGAATCCTCCTCCTGCGTTCTGTAAACCTTCTTGCTTTTTTTTTGCTCGTCCTCCGTCTCTTTCGATCGAGCACACCAAGCTCCACAGTTCGTATGGCTTTCAAAGTGGTGATCCAACACCGCCTTGCCACGGCTTTCGAATTCAGCTTCCTCGATCTCTTGGAGCGTACGAATAAAATAGGCAAAGTTCTTGCCAATACGGATAGAATCCATTCGGCACATCCCCCTTTTCTTTTCAACTGTCGACAGATCCAAACGGATCAGCTCACCCGTCAACTGTTTGCGGCGGTGGTTCGGAAACTTTGGCTCTGGGATATCACCCGGTAATTTGCCTTTGTCGGGGCGTTCCTGGAGCTCGCCCTTGTTCTTCCCTTTCGTAATCTTGACCATGGGAAGAACGTCGGTCTGATAGTTGATTTTGTAGTTAGCGTTGCTCCATTGCAAGTCAGCTCGGATGGATGAGTCGTCGTCGCAGCACAATCGACGCAAGATCACTTTCGACTCTCGGAAAAATCCAACGACAAGCTCCAAAGCAAGAGCGGCCTCCATTGACCCAGATGAGTCATTTGGATTGTGGTTCCGGGTGCAAGTGTGGTCCGGAACTGGTGGGCGATTATCGGAATCAGTATCCGCATGCCGCTTTGCCCAAGCAGTGCATCGGCTGCAAACCTTGCTCTTGATGCCAAACGAAATGATCTTTCTCGTAATGGCGCCAACAATCACACCGTGGCCTGACACGGAATTACGCAAGTGACCGGATCCCTTCTGTTGCCATGCCATATCGTAAGCCCCGTCGACAAATGGCATCTTCTCCTTCAGTAACGTGCCGTTGGGATCGTTGACCGTTGCCATCCAATCTCGAAAAGCTTGCTCGTTGGCTGTCGATTTCCGCACCTCCTCAACTAGATTTTCATGGATGACTTCTTCCATCAACTCCCGAATGGATGGTGCGATTCGTTCTTCAATTATTCCGAATGAACGAGTTTGCATGGTTGTGTCGTTCGGTAAGCCCAAAAGACCGAGGATTCTTGCGCATTCGGTTCCACCGCCACCATTCGCCATTGTGCCCAAAACTAACATCACATTCACCGCATGATCCGTACTCCTTTCGACTTTGTCGTAGCCAGTGGAATTTGCATGCATTGTGGTTGCGGTTGGCTTTTTGCTCGTATAAATGTAGTCACAATCATCGTTGGTACATTCCAGTTTGAATGTCGAAGCAACACAGCAATTGCGGATTTTGAATTGGAGCGAGCCATCACATTGGTCTGTTGGACACGACATTTGACGGAAACAATCGTCCAATTGGTTTATTTCAAAGATGGCTCTTTTATGCGGTTTGGTGTTGAATGTGGGCTTGTTCGCTCCCTCATTTTCCTCCTCTGCGATGGCTTCTTCTTCTTCGTCTGCTGCTGCTTCCTCTTCAAACTCCGGTGCAGTCGGGTTGTCTTCATCGTCACTGGGATCCTCACCGTACAAAGTCCTCGCGTAATTTGGTCTTCCTGCCCCATTGTGCCTCGTCCGGGTAGTTACGGCGGAATGGCCACTGCCAGGAATTCTCCAGCCACCATACCTAGAAGCTAGCTTTGCTGATTCAGTAGCAGCATTAGCTCTCCAATATGAAGGAGATGTCAATCCTTCGCTGGGAGTAACAACACGACGAGGTGGCGGCATTTTGGCTACCGTTTTGTGGGAGGTGCTCTTTCCACTATTGTCAACAATATGTTGCCGGGAAGAGAACATAAAAATTTGGCGCTCACAGGATACCTTTCCGGTGGGTCGACTGGCTCTCACATGGTTGAAAGACTTAGAGACGAACCCAGGTGAGGTGCGCGATCGATCTTACGAACCCAGCTTTTGGCTCGAACTCGAAAAGAATCTTTATCCGGTGAGAGTACCAACTATCGAAATTCCAAATTCCGTACATATGCGAAAGATCATATGTTTTTGTACGTCATTATTTTAGTAGCCTATTGCTGGCTTATTACATTTGGGCGTCCACCTTAAAAAGGGCAAAAGAGGGAGGGGCTTATTAATTTTGCGTATGCGTATGCGTTTGCGCGACTATACAATAGTGAGTACAAAACACGCAAGCTTTCACTAGAACCAAAATAGTACCAAACTTCCACCAACTAAAGAATAAATACTAAGTTCTATAGCTAGTTTCACTTCTTTGTTGATTGTGTGTTTGCATTAATTTTGTCAATAACATGTACCATATAGCTGTGACCAAGAAGAAATTCAATGATAGTTCTCAAAACATTGTAGCCATCTTCGATAGGCATCCGCAAGTTGCGGTACTGGTGGTAAACCTCCCGCTGCCTTCTCTGATCATCAGACATTATTATACCTATGAGCAAGAATGGTAACAACAAACAATGATCTCCTCGGCGTACAGACATGGTGGTGTGTGATTGCAACCACCTGCTGATACAAATAGATTCTTCAGGTGGCCCTAACTGGCTTTGGCACCTGGATTTATCTACAGCTGCTTAAGCTAAGCAATGCAGTTGTTGGTTGGTTAACTTGTGTTGGAAACTGAGTGAAACTGTTGTTGCTGCAGGAGACATGTTGCCATTCAGTTGGTCTATGCATTGAAACCTTCACCACGATTTGCTAAAATGCAAGGTAAAGTGTACCGTTAAATAAAAACACACTTTCCACGATTTTCTATCCTGCAAGGTAAAGTGTGCCGTTAAATACAAACACACCACCACAACCAGCTTACCAGAGAAATGCACTGCGCCTTTAAATAAACACACTTGAACACACCAATTTACCTGTTGCCAAGAACCTGCCACATAAATAAACACACCAAAACACACCAAAACACACCAAGGAACACACCAAGGTATGTACACACCAAGGTACACACCAAATTCGCAACAACCAAAGAGGGAAATGGAAAGGGCGCTCACTTGCGCGGATGAGGGCTCAAAAAGGTTCCGCAAATGGCGTCTGTCATGTCCAAGTCTTGCAGCGTCCCCGTAGAAATTGTACTGGACCGCTACGGTGGACCACGGCTGAGTTCGCGGAACATCGAACAGGACTTCCAGTATCCAAGATTGATGTGAAAGATCCTTCTTCCTGTTGCACCTCTCCAGACTGGTGGGAGCTCTGAAGAGAGAAAGAAGAGACGATGGAGGACCTCCTAGGTTCTACATCATGTATTACTACTAGTAATAGCTCCGAGCAAGAAAACCGCTACGTAGCCGCAGTGCCATACCAATGGCCGTACCATGGTGTCCTGGCACCGTCCAACACTTGCCTTGTCGTGATTGGTACGTCGCTCGTCGCTCTGTATCAGAAAATGTGAAAGCTGAAGCGCTCTGATGGCTCGCGGTCGGCTGCAAATTTCCTTCCTATAGACATGCAGATTGATTTCTGTGGGAAAGGTGGCTACATGGATCAGGTAGGTGGAACTGACTGGGTGGGTGGCGAGGAATGATCAAATCACATATCATAATGTACAATTCAGGTCCAGAACTCACTGTAACTTGAGACTATTTGCGTAGCTGGGTTATGATTTGACACCCATGAGAGCGATCATTCGCCCCATTTCCAGAGTATTGGACTGCATGAGAACCAAGGGATATCTCATTATCCATACACGAGAAACCTATCGACCCGATCTCGCGGATTGCCCTCCCGCTCGCCTGTGGAGGACGCAGCAAGCAGGCGCGGGCATTGGATCCAAAGTTGGCAGTGACGGCAGCGGGCTTTTGATACAAGGAGAGCCTGGATGGGATATCATTCCAGAGCTGAAGCCTTTGGAAAATGAAAGTGTCATTGATAAGCCTGCACGGGGAGCTTTTGTGGGGACCAGCCTCGACTTGATTCTGCGCAACAAGGGAATCCAAAATTTGATTCTCTGCGGCGTCACCACCGATGTATGTGTGCATTCCACGATGCGACATGCGGATGATTTGGGCTTCGAGTGTCTATTGTTGGAGGTAAGGAAAAGGAGACGATGACTCGATACCAGACCTCGTCATCTCCTCACTCTGCTACGGCACGTTGCACACACAACAATATATCCCATTCTACATGCACAGGATTGCTGCGCTGCATCCAAGCCTTCCAATCACAAGGCTGCCATTGAAATGGTGAAAGAAGAGGGCGGAGTTTTTGGAGCGGTTGCGGATTCCAGCCAGTTGGTCCTTGCCTTGGAAAGTTAAAAAGAAAGGGAGACACGCTGACGGCTTGTCGAGTGCGCTTGGTGCATGTTGCAGACAAGAGCAATGACGGGCAAAGAGGTGTGAGCAAGGGTCGCAATCCTTGGAAGTTACAAGCCCGAGCCTGCCATGATCATGCATTGTTGCGCTGTCCACCGAGCGGTCTCGAAACCACACTCAAACCCTCGGTTACACCCACACGGCCCCTTGCCCCATTCTACATGTATCCCTCAGGGATTGCCTTTTGATAGGAGCCGGCGGCTGCAAAATACACACACGAAGAAAGAGTGGACGTACCGTAGGAGGACACGACAAGCTGAAAGGCCAGTTACAAAAGTTTTGCCACAGCTTCAGCCCATACCACCAATCTAGTAGTCACCATCTGTACAACATGCACTACTAGCTAGAGCAATACTAGAGCAGTATCGTCACTTGTTTAGTTGCTGAACCACCTGGAAGCACATTCCGAGCATACTGTACGCTTGTTCCAAGCGCGCCCGCTGTTTGGAATTCACAGATGTTGTCGATTCGATTGGCAAGCACCCGTCAATCTCACACGTCACATCAATGCATCCCACTTGAAGTTCATGCAGCGGACAGCACTCGCGATCGTATGAGCCAACCAAGGGGCGCATGCCTATGACCAAATTGATGCTCCCAGTAACGGCGATTGTCATGGTTGACAAAGGCTCCAGGGGGTCGGGAATTTGCACGATGCACTTCAGCACGGAGAGCCTCGCTAGCTAGCTAGCGAACGACTACATCAATCCCAGCGCCCACGGCTGGCTTTGGTATCTTTTCATCCAATCCAATACGGTAGGGGTTCGACAAAACACAACATCCCACCCTGTTCGTCAAGGTCTGCCTATCTCTCCATTGCCCTGGTCAAGGCGAGCTAGCCAGCTAGAGAGTCAGTCTCTCAATTGTGACATTAGTTGAGGTTATTGTCTAGTAAAGATCCTGGCTGGTGTGCCGCTTTCTCCTTGTGTACTGTACATGCTGCTGGTCAAGCAAACATCACAAACCAATCCAAGGAGCCCACCCTGTTTTCGCTCCAAACAATCACCCCTCGGGAGCTCTCCTCGCATTGTGTATTGTCATTCTTTTTCTTTACAGATTACTTGATCGTCGCAATGAACCTACCCGCATGCGCAGTGTTCCGTACAGCGCAAAACATGTGAAAGTGCTATGCCTAGCTAGTGCTGCAATCCACGCAGATGACACGCTTTCGGCAGTCGACTCAAAAACGCTCATCACAGTCATGGCAGACATGGAGTGGTCCACAATCGTTGCACACAAAGTGCTCACAGATGGAGCAAGATTCCTTGCCGGAACGGCATTCCTCGCAATGAACTTTGTAGCAATGGCACCAATACAGCCCATCATTACGTTCAGTACAGTACCCACATCCAACACATGCACCACAACCGGAGCAGTTGACAAGCTCTCGGCATGTTGCACAGAAGCGGTCACCACAAGAGGGACAGGAATTGAGTGGTCCACAATACTTGCAAACGCGCACAAGGCAGCCCTCATTCTGGCAAAATGCCATCACATCATCGTTTTCGATGCAGGGATGGCAGGCAACGTTGTGGCATTTGTTGCATGTCTCCTGAGACTCCCGGTCAACAAATTTCTGGCAAAAATTGCAAGGAAACAAAGAAAAAGCAAAAAGGATGCAACATTCACACTCCGTCATTTTCTTTTTTTTCTTGGCATGTTCACTGCTGGCATCATCATTGCCTTCGTCATTGTTCTCGTACATGTACTTTGTCGTCCAGGGGTGCTCCTTTTGAAGCTCTTCTCGCAGAGCCTTTTGACACTCCAGCTTGCTTCCATGTTGTTGGCAATAGTAGTTCGTCACTAGAAAATGATTTGAGAGTTGAGGGATTTCCATGCAATTCAAAACAGATTTGCAATCCAAAAAGCTGAGTACTTCTTCGGCCAAAAAGGAAGCAGTCAATCCAGACGTAAGAAGTAAGAAGCGCACTCGGACCAGTGACAAATCCAGGGGCGGCAGGAGCGCTGCTCCCAACGCTGCTGTTGTTGATGTCTTTGTCGTTCTTGGACTCCTCCATGGTGAAAGAGAATGTGTTGTTTTGCCGTGGACGTGAAGAACCCTCCTCGAAAAAATTGTGGAGAGATGGTGCACGAACGAATTGCCCAAAAAATGCCGCCAAGAAATCGGTTCAAAAAACACAGCACTGCACTTGTCAGAAAGGTATTTTCGTATGACGGACAGACGACTCGGGATCCACAATCACGGTTCGTGATTGGGGATGTGTGACTCAAATCAGATGGTTATCCGATCATCATCAGATGGCCAGGTGTACGAGGAACGAGGACAATGGTCGTCTAGATGATGCAACTACAAAGGCTAGGAAGTTAGGTCGAAGAGATGAATGCAAGGAGCGACGGGATGGAACAAATGAATGGACGGAGAAGGCCAATTTAGTAAAAGTGGGAAGCCCCCGCCACACCATGCACCGCAGAAGATAATCGACGATATTATCTAATAGATGAAACTGGCGAGAAGCAAGAGGATCGAAAGATGCCTGGTATATTATGCATATCGGAGCCAGTTGAGAGCTCACAACTGAACAGAGAAGGAAGAGAAAACAAACCGAATAGCCAGTCTACTAGACAGTAAGAGCGGAAGGATATTGAAAATTAGGGAAATTGGCGTTCAATCACACCTTTCAACACTTTAAAACAAGCTACAGGAAAGAGTGAGAGCGTATCCAAGGTTGCAAACAGAAAGAGAAGAATGAAATAAGTAAGATGTCTACGAGGTAGAGGTACATCCGGCGACAAGTATCCCATCCTTAGATGGGAGAAGAGAAGTCATTTACAAGGGGTCCACAGCAAAATTAAAAGGGGCCATTTATGAATATGTACTAGAACTGATAAAGACTCACGAACAAACCGTACAACTGGGAAAACCCTACAGTACGGCAAGTTGTCGGACAGAGGTAAAAAGACGAAAGTTCAAGAAGAACACAAAGGCTGCTGGAATACGCTGGATTCGATCAATGTGGAGACCATCGAAGGCAAGTCGCCTTCGACCTACTGGCCTCACAGA